>JASXSY010000428.1:0-107576 GCA_034509805.1 Sipha maydis
CCACTGTCTCCGATCATTAGTTCGGTACTAAATCAGCTCCTTACTGTTGAATTTATTGCTCCAATAATGATAATTAACTTGTATAATTTAGATTATAGTGTATTCAATACCGAACAACCAACCCAACACGATATTAATTAATTTATGGCAAAACTGTAATAATACATCACGCCTAGGACGGATAAGATGCACTGAACCATTCGCGTGTGAAAGATGATCACTGCTACGAGTGTCGAAATCGCTGTGGCTGGGACACTACGCGGTATTAAACTATTAAATAGTAAAACGACAAATTTTGTCGTGTACATATTTAAATATAACGAGTAGAGTTGGAATAATATACCTTCGACTTGCCAACATCTGCACAGCGTTTTTCAAAGTCAACAGAGTACTTATACTAGTATTTTATAGTGATTTCATAATTTTCGAAGTATTTTGGTAAGACTTGTAAATATATTATACGAGTACAGCAACATCATTCGTCCCGTTTTCTTCTTTACACCCCAGTTTGCGTTTCTCTAAATATTTTCAATACTTATCATTCAATACTCATCATGATCGTATTGTACACGTGTCGCATACCGTTCAGATAGGCTACCGAACGATATCACATGGTATATTATTGTGTAAAGCGTGACTCATAAAGTTAACAAGCATGAGGCGTATGCGTTTCATTATCATTTCTACGTTGACGAGGCAACAGCATTTCGGGCGGTAATCCATCAGAACAGTGAACGTTGCCGCAAACTCTTATTCCACCCCGAAACTTCTATCTGTATCGCGTCGAAATGGGTTCTCGTTTCGTCCATTGTCCGTGTGTCATGCGAAAACAAATCTGTTCAAAACCTCAACAGCTGAAGAAATAATGATCCGATGACAGACTTGATACGTTGAAGTGCTCCGGCTGTAGCGCCCCTAGGGTTGGGCGAGTGGGTCGATGGTAAGAATCATAGATTGTACACTTTGAAACGCCGCGGCTCACACTGTACATGGTCGTACACGGTTTATTCATTCGTTTGAGCATGCGCGTCACGCGTTATTGTACGCGGTGTTTGAACGGCCGAAATACTGTTAATTCTTACGATGCGCCTGTTAAAATTATTTTGTATGCATCGACCGATCGGAAAAATGTACACGGGAAAACGTTATAAATTGTTTTTCCCTTCATCGGCAAAGCATTACTTAGCGTTAAGAATTTTGCTATGATATTATTATGACTATTACTATTATTACTATTATTACTATTATTATTATTATTATTATTATTATTATTGTTATTATTATTATAATGAATGGGCATTTTAACGGCACTTTGTGTTATAGTACTTAACGTCGCGCGTTATGACTTATATTTAACTAAAATAAATGGAAAACCATTTTTATGTCCAATAGTAAACTTAAATGTGTAAGATTAAAATCGTCAAAACATAAACCGTTTAAAAATGAAACATTTTTATGGTTATTTTTCATCATTTTGGAAAGTCGTACGTTTTAATAGTCGTTTTATCATAAATCAGTTTTGTGTATGATATACCGTTACAGAACACCATAATAAAGTTTCTAAACGTAATTAATAAGCTTTAATCGAAGAAAAATGAACCTTTATCGAAAATTTAAATAAGTAATGTAATATATACGGTATAAAGTTATTCGGTTAAGAAATATTATCTGAATTATAATTTTTTTCGCACGGTATTTCGGAAATAAAATAACACGTCTATTGGAATAAGAAGATGTTTTTACCTTGAATTATAAACGAAAAATCTACTAAAAAGATTATGTTTGTAGTGCGGCTCTCTGTATGAGTGAATTATGAAATGTGGGTATAACAGAAGAGAAAAAGCCTTATAATATAATAATAATCATCCGAAACACGCGAATAGGTTACATATTACCTAAATATCTACATACTTAAATTACCCGAACGGGGTTGGTAGATTTTTTTTATTATTTTAAATTAGAGATTGCACTGCATAGGTCAGATAATGGAGGATCAAGGATGTAACTCATATCAAGTTGATGAGGAAGGCTAGTGATAGAAAAACATGAAAGGTGCTGCAAACCAATCGTTAGATCGAATACTGCAAGAGAGAGAGAGAGAAATTAAAAATTAATATTATTTCGATGTGAGGAATATTGTTGTTTGAGAAAAGCGGGCAATCGTAGTGCAATGATAATTATTTTTATTTTTTTTTTATATATTAATTAACAAATACTTCCATCGGTTATCATTTAAATCAATGTCTTATAAGAGAAAAATATTTTTTAGGTATCCAAAAAATGAAAAATAGTATACTAACCAGCCTAGAGTCCAAAATCGATTCGACCCTTAGAAACGCGTTTTTCGAAAAATCCTTTCTTACCGCGCTCATAAATATCAATGCCGATGCATTCCTCCAAAATTTCAGATGCACCATTGCGGAACGCTTAACAGCGAAGGAGTAGTATTCGAACTGTATACAAACCGTTGGCATTGCATTAAGCACACTTCGATTGTAGTTTTAGCGACCGTGAGTTACGTGAGACAAACCATATCGCCGCGTAATGGTCCGAGATTTTCAGGACGCGGTTCGTCAAGTGACACAATCGTTTTATTATTTCGAAGGAGGAAAGACGTCCGGCCGAGGTGCTCGATAATATTACGTAGCGCTCGGCGAGTAGACCGTGAAAAAAATCGGATTCAACGCATATGCACTTTTAACCGGCGAGGTGCGTGAAAAATTACTCCCGATCGTTTTTACGAAACGGTTTCATTTTCGCACATTCACCCTTGTCCGGTTCGCGTACAGTTTTTCATCCGGAGACCGAAAGGACTGTCGCGACGGGATAACGAGAATGTTTTCTCACGCGCGGAGCAGGTGGTGACGACGGTCGCCGTGCGCCTCAAAGCTCGGCCGACCCCATCAAGCTTGCTGACCAGACGCGGACGGTATGTGTGCGAGGGAATAGAGAAGGAAAAAAATCGTGTTCTCACGCTCGCTCACACACACACACACTAATACGAATATATGTGTATGTACGGGAAGGATGAAAATGTTTACAACTTTCCTCGTCCCGTTCGCCGCCGTGCCGCCCACAGAGTCATTCTTTCGTGCAACAAGATTTATAGTCCGACCGGAAAAACACGAGGATCCACCGTCTGTTCGTCCAGAAAACGCATTGCACTAGAAAACCCACTCCGATTCCTCCCCGGACGCGTAATATAAACATATACTGGCCGAGTGTCGCGGAGACACTCTTCCTGTCCGCCCACGGCAGTCGTGATACTATTCTCGAACGGATTTACTTCGTTCGGACGCCGATCGTTTTCTTTCAATTACGGTCGCAACGCGAACTGTATTTTAATACAAAGTACGTGTCGTCGTGCTGTTAGTATTGTTGTTGTTACTATTGTTTTGATCGGATTCGAACGGGCACCCGTAACGATTTTCGGGTCACTCGAGTTGCGTTGCCACGGATTTACATAAAACTACAAATAACACATAATATCACGGAATCGTCCAACCGGAACACGCATATCTCGACATTTTTTCGTAAATTAATATGCGTAGTAATAAAAAAAAAAAAAAAAAATATAATAATGATGATAAAATTAAATTTAAAAAAAGGCATTGCGATGACATAATAAAAACATATAAATGTTTGGGTGGCAGTAGCCCAAATAATTACGGTTAGTAATATAAACCATGTTAAGTCGTGGGTGATTCGTTGATAAAAATGTTAAAATATACGTTTAATTAATGTGTAACTGCACAAATTTACAACGTTAAAAAAAAATTATTTATTATTTGGCTAAATATAAATGGTTGTTATAATAGCACGATACATGGACAAGTAATAAATGTATTATAATTAGTAATTGTCTACTGAAGCTAAAGCAACGCACGAGGGCTAATGGTGTATTTTTGTAATATACATTTGCTTTCATAGAAATGTATGCACAAAATTCGGTCAGGCGAAATAGAAAATGTATTTCGACCATAAAATTGGTTAATTTATCAATCAAACGTTGAAATTTGAATATTTTAACAAGTTAAAAAAAATGCAATTGAATTAAATACATTTATGACATTTTTGGTTTTGATCAACAATTTTCTCAGGGTTTTGCTTCCCTCATAGAAAAATTAACTAATACGATAACATATTACGACTATCTTTAGTGAACAGCAACTATATGTTGTATCACTGCTCTTAGATATGGTGGGTTTTTTCGTGTGTACCTAGGAGAAGGGTTTGGAATATAAGTACGTCAAAAACGTGTTTTAATTATTAACTGCTTTACGTAAAAAGTAAATAATATGTATTAAATGTATATTATTCATATATTGAACTGGATAAGAATAACGATCGATAGTCATTATTTATGCACTATTTAATTGTTTTAATTTTGAAATTAAATAGTTATTTTTTTTTTTTTAATATTGTAGAAAACATATAGGAAATATTGGAATTTTTAATTACTTCAAAATGGCGTTATGTATTTTTGAATACTTTTGTGGCATCGAAATTCAAACCAAGATTCATTGCATAACACGTAGACATATACATGTAGGTGTGTAAATCTACAATTAATATTATTTTAAATATCTGAATTAATTGGTTTTACACGAGATTCAAAGATTAGTTATAGATTTTTGACGTACATTTGCCGTCATTAAATATGATAAATTAACCCTTTCAGTCCCCAATACCATTGTAATGGCATTACAATAAAAGTATTTGTAGATATTACAATTTAATAGATAACCTTCGGGAAAATGGTTTATTTTGACAAAGAATATTTCTAGATAATTATGATTCTATTTATAAGTAACCGATATTCCGAGTATGATGTAAGAGAAAAAAAAAAGTTTGTCGAGATTTTTTTTTTTTTTTATCTAAAAATAAATATTAATCATTCAAATCGAATGGGAAAAATCCCAAATTTTTTTCCCTTTGTCAACACAGATATTATTGTATTATGGAAGTAATAAAATGTGTTTATTGTTTATTCTCAGCGAGTATTATCGTGTTAAATGATATGCCATTGTAATGGCAGTTGGGCGTTTACAGCTTGTGAATTGTGATAATATTATATAATATTATTTTTGGACTTCTGACACCATAAGCGTGTGTTTCGCCGTTTCATGATCGTTTTTTATTATTATTTGTTCGTTAATCTCGTCGGTAACTCCACTCCTTTTGAAATTTAGTTGTTTTGTGAAGAATATCAACTTTATCTTTTTAGTAAGTATTTTTTTAATTTAATAATACATAGATAGTTGTTAATTCAATTTAATTCATGTTATAACTTCTAGTTTAAAATGTCAAAAAGACAGCATCAGCTACCTTCTGGAGATATTTTAGAATTGCTAGGTGATGGGAGAGATTCAGAATTATCATCCTTGTCAGGAGATGATGATGATTTTGTTGATGACAGTGAATTTCCTTGTTCGGAAATTGATAAATTTAGAAAAGAACAAGAATTTGAACATTTATTAGATGATTTTGAAAATGAAGATTTTAATGACGGTTTTGCCATAAATTATGGTATGTATAATATTATTTTCCATTATTTATTTTTTGTTTCTAGTAATTTTCTTTTTCTTTATGATACAATTAATTACAACGTTTATTATAAAAACAGGTGAAGATGAAGTAAACGAACAACCATTGCAACAATTTGAACAGCAATTAGACAATAATAATTATGGTATGTAAAATATTATTTTTCATTATTTATTTTTTTTTTCAAATAATTTTAATTTTCTATATAATACAATTAGTTATACCGTATACTATACAAATAGTTGAAAATGAAATAAATGATCAACAGTTGCAAAAATTTGAACAGCAATCAGATAATAATGACTATGGATATAACATATTATTTTGAATTATTTTTACTGGCATCTTTATACATTTTAATATTGTTTTAATAGATCGGTCAAATACACCTGCATTACCACCACATATACTAGTAAGACCTGTTGAACACGGACCACATCTCAATTATCTACCATATTACACCAAAAATGAAATGAAATGGTCAAGTAAACCTTTTGTAACTAACTTTTTAAATATTTCACCACCAGCTCCAGAATTATCAACCACTTTTATAACTCTAACACCAATAGAATATTTCACTAAATACTTTCCTGAGGTAGAATTTGAAAACATGGCCAAGTTTACAAATATTTATGCTAGACAAAATAATTTTTTAAACTATGTAGATACTATACCTTCAGAAATGAAAGTATTCGTGGGTATACATTTGATGATTGGTTGTCTCAAACATACCAGAATAAGATTATATTGGACTTATGAGCATAGAGTAAATATAATTGCTGATAATATGTCTCGAAATCGGTTTTTTCAGTTAAGGTCTTGTTTCCATGTAATGAATAACGATGATATTCCTGAAAACAATGTCGATAAATTTATAAAAGTTAGACCACTTTTTAATTCTTTTTTAAATCGTTGTAAGGAATTGCCAGTAGAAACTAATCTAGCTGTAGATGAGCAAATGGTCAAATTTAAAGGGAAACTTGGTGTTAAACAATATATGAAAGGTAAACCCTGCCCTTGGGGTGTTAAACATTTTCTACTCTGCTCACATAAAGGAATGGTTTACAATTTGATTTTATATCAGGGTAGTTCAACTGAAATTAATCATGAGATGCAAAAGAAATATGGCTTAGGAGGTTCTATTGTATTACAATTAGTTGAAAATTTAAATAGAAATGAACATTATTTATTCTTTGATCATTTTTTTGGGTCTTATAATCTATTTACATCACTTGATTTTTTGGGAATTAAAGCAGCAGGGACAATTAGAATAAATCGTTTTGCCAATCCTCCAGTTCTGAGTGATAAAGAACTAAACAAATTAGGAAGAGGAGCATCTTATGAAGTTTGCTCAACAGATGGAAAAGTTGGTCTAATTAAATGGTTGGATAATAAATCAGTTACTCTTGCTTCTAACTTTGTGACTTCAGGTAATCCAGATATTATTAAGCGTTATGATAAAAAAAATAAAACTTATGTTGAGGTAGGTCGCCCTGAAATTGTTAAATTATATAATGATTCTATGGGTGGGGTTGATTTACATGACCAACTCATTAGTTACTACAGAGTGTTCATAAAATCTAGAAAGTGGACTTTACGAATGCTCTTTCACTCCTTTGATATGGCCACTTGCAATTCATGGTTAGAGTATAAAAATGATTCTGAAGCAATCAGTTTACCCAAAAAAAAAGTAATGGACTTATTAGGCTTTAAACAACATTTAGCAGGAGCATTAATATCTATAGGAAATTCTGTAAAAACACCTGCTAGGAAACGAGGGCCATCGTCTTCTAATAAAATTATAGTAGAACAACCTAAAACTAAAAAACGTATAATTGATAGGTACCCTACTGATGTGACAAGAAAAGACAATATCGGTCATTATGTATTCATAGATAAATTAAAAGATGCAACATTTTGTAAATTAGAGGGGTGTAAAAAAAGAACTCATATGGTATGCAAAAAATGTAATGTTCATTTATGTATCACCAAAAATAGAAATTGTTTTTATGATTATCATAATTAATTCATATAATCATAGCTAACATTATTATTACTATGTAAATTTATTTATTTATTTATTTATTGCCTATGTAACTGAAGAACTCTTTTTTTGTTATTTATTTATCTATTTTTATTATTATCAAGAAATGTTTTATATTTGTGTTTATCTTATGTAACTGCAAAGACTGCCCCATTTATTTATTTTTTATTATATAACTGCAGAGACTACCCCATTGTACTTATACATAATCAGATAGCTACTTTAATTTTATTGACTTTTTAATTTTTCTATTATTATAACTATCAAAAAGTGTGTTTTTATTTGTTTTTTTGTAAATGCAAAGACTATTTTATACATAATCATTGTAATAATGATTAATATGTATATTATACTTAATTTCTTATTGTTTTACTTTATTTTATATTTTTTAATTTTTAATTTAACAATTTTAAAAATTGTTAAATTTATGTTTGTTTTATTTTTATTAATAAAGATTATTTAATGATAAAATGTGTTATACGTTAAAGCCCAATTGCCATTATAATGGCAATGTGTGGAATTGTATTTAACGACCAACTGCCATTGTTTTTGTGCCATTTAAGTCACCATAACTCAAGTTTAAGTAATCTTAAAATTTCAAAATTCAATATTTCTCTTAATTTGAATATATTTAATGCAAAGAACATATGAAATATTATTTTTTTCTGTTAGATCATAATTCGGGACTAAAAGGGTTAAGTATTGAATGAGACACGTATTGATAACATTTGTTCATTGCAACCAAATCACGTATCGTCCAGATGAATCAATCTATGTTGTATGTTACCTCTGACGAAAGCCTAAAAATAAAATCCAACCACTTAAATGAATGCCATTCGGAAAACAATGCATAGTGTGCTCCGGTACAATAATATAGTCTGTTCGGTTCTCTTGTTTTGTATCCATAATAAAAATTTGATTGACTTGGGCGAAGGCCAATATCGAATTCCTACTCCGAGACCCGTACAGCGACGTTGGGTTTAATTTCGTTATTATTATTTTTATCGGTGACACCGAGATCGATCGTCGTTGTTCGTTCGTTCGTTGTTTCGTCAAAACTTGTCCGGTCATCCGAAACCTTACAAACACTGTGGACAAACACGGTCATGACTGTATGAAGTGTCCATTCTATACATGCATGTACGTGTGTGCGTTTGTGCGTTTGTGTGTGAAAACGCGTAGGAGTATTAGCAAGCAAGCGCTTTCGAAACGGATTGATTTTATGGACAAATAAAACCATCACCAGTGCGAGAGAGTATTGTTTTACACCGGCCACACACGGCCAGAGAGACCTTGCCGGTTTTGTAACCCGGACAAATGCGCGCAGAAATTATTATCTACACGTTAAACAAATTTAATGACTCGTCCTTTTTTATATATGCGTCGTCGCGGCAGACGGGTACACGTTTTAGTGGAGTTAAAAATGTGCTGAAAGTACATAATATTCCCACCAGCCGTGCGAGTAAGGAACGGGTATATTATTATACGTCTAAATGTCTGTAATAAATTCAGTTTGCGAACCATTAAATGCGAGAGCGTTCGCTGATAACATCGATTCAATGACGCGGGCTAGTGCATTTTTCTGGTAACAAAATATACGGTAACGCGCCGCGCAGAAGGAGATGCAGTGAGAGAGAGAAAATGCACGTATATATATATATATATATTCGCGATTAAACGGCTAACGGATGGGCAGTCGTCGAAAAACGAGTGATTTTATTGTTATTATTATGATGATTTCGTAGACGGTTCTTTGGTTCACACGGCTTGTTGTTTTATTGATTGTGTAAATTCTAGAAAAAAAAAAATTATTACGTACGATTCTTTTCATTCTGCTGTTATGGATGAGAAAAACGCAGCTTACACTCGCCACTCCATTCGATTCTCGTAAATCTCATCCGTGCAATTAACGCTCTTCACACTTCGAAGAATTTAATTCAAACGGTTATTTAGGTTTGAAAAGAATTTGACACAATTATTCTTCCTGTACGTACAAAACTCACAGCTAAACGTACACAACGGTTGTGTTTCTCGTAGTACATCATCCAAAAGGGAGTGTTCGTTGGCGCATAATATGTATTTTTGTCGTAAAAATGATTAGATCATTTGTCACATGTATGTTTTAATCAACGTTTTAATGCTAAGCGATCTGGGACTATTTTTGGATCTATTTTTTAGGATATACGTCCCACTGTGTAGCCAAGTGGTAGATTTTATCGGATGTAACAATGAAAAATATAAATATCATAATATAATATAAATTACAATTGTTTATATTTAATTACTAAAAAATTTAACTTGTCAACGAAAAAAGGTACTTTTTACATAGCATATACGAAATACACATTTATACTTTAAAATAATTATCAAAAATAATAAATAATTTAAAGTTATTGATAATTTTTATTTTAACGAACTTAATTATTATTTAATAATACATAGTTTTCCTTAACGATTTGTTTTAGTCTCCCCGATCACCCCAAGCGACCCCTTCATTCACCTCTCGTACAACGAATCTTAAAATACTTATATTGCATTGTGTGTATTGAATATGTATTGAACAATATAGGCTTGAACTGGTTGAAATGACGTTTTTACCGTTATTTGCCTTTTAATTTGAAATATTCTAATATCATAGATAATTATGTTAACTTAAGAATGGAATACTTTCGTGTTCTTGAGGTCCATTTCCCCAGCACCCCCACTTTCAAATTTTGGGTCCGATCTGGTCCCAATCGATTGTACCTCGTTTGTACCTGATTGTACCTCTAGTCCCTTCGTTTGTACCTCAACAGTTTTTTAGTTATCACAATTTTAATTGTGGGGGTGCTGGGGAAATGCCTGCACCCCCACTTTCGAATTTCAGGTCCGATCCGGTCCCAATCGTTTGTACCTCGTTTGTACCTGATTGTACCTCTAGTCCCTTCGTTTGTACCTCAACAGTTTTTTAGTTATCACAATTTTAATTGTGGGGGTGCTGGGGAAATGCCTGCACCCCCACTTTCGAATTTCAGGTCCGATCCAGTCCCAATCGTTTGTACCTCGTTTGTACCTGATTGTACCTCTAGTCCCTTCGTTTGTACCTCAACAGTTTTTAAGTTATCCCTGTTTTAGTTTTAAAGGTGTTGGAGAGATGCTTGAACCCAGCTTGACCTTTAAATTTCGGGTCCGATCCGATCCCAATCGTTTGTAACTTGTTTGTTCCTGATTGTACATCTAGTCCCTTCGATTGTACCTCAACGGGCTTAATTAATCCCAGTTTTATTTACAGGGGTGACGGGGAAATCACCTTTTTACCCTGGGACATGAAAAACAGTGTATTGAAAGTTAAATTTTTTCTATGATACGTATGTTAACGGATATCAAGTTATACCTGTCTTGCTATCAAGTACATTTTCAACATTTCTTAAGTTCGTGTGGTTAAAATTTTTAAAATTTTGCATAATTTTGTATTTTCCGCATCAAATGTATTTCCATGACTAGTATAAGTGTAAGCGTACATCATATTCAAATTTCAATGCGTTTTTAATAAAAATTGAATAAACAAACTGTTGAATATAATAATTTCTATATGTAATAGTTATATACGTATTAATCAAAAGTAATTGCATTCTGTTTTCATTAACTATATACACAAATATTTTTTATTCACTATTTAAAGATATGTAATTTCTTTGTAAAAAATAAAAAATAAAACGGTCGTATTTAAATTGATCGAACGGTATTTTATTTTGATTATTATAACTCTAATATTGACATTATCTTATAATAAACAGTTTTGCTAATTTTTTTTTTATTATTTATACTATTTATTATAAATTTATATTTACGTGACTATATGAAGTAAATTGTATTCTTAATTCCATAAGATATCGACACAAACTTAGGAAAATTTTTGAGTTACTCCCAATTTCAAGCTAAATTTCACTATTATATTTTTAGGAATGTTTTAATATTTTTCTTTACCTATAGAGAATAATAATTAAAAAATATAATTATAAAAAATGCCTCCAATAAAATGTTTGATTGATTAATTTGTACCTTATACAATTAGTAATGTATGTATATATGTCATTCAAACGTTTATAAAATTGTACTTTTTCGTATAGAATTAGTATTAATAAAATTTTAAAATTATGTGAAAATCTAAAATAAAATATATAATTAAAGTTTCACTTATATGTTAGCAATCTTGGAAACTAGGGTTTTATTTTATATATTTTTTTATCATTCCAATCATTCTATGTGTAACAAGTTGGTAGTTGCCTGTTAGTAACTAATTAGTGTAAAAATATGTTGAAGATTTAATTTGATTTCTCTACTGTATTAATTTTATATAGACTATTATAAATAAATAAATAGGAATATAGGCACTTCATGCAAAAATAATATGTTAAGTTTATAGTATATTTATTGTAATGAAATAATCTACCTAAAAAATATATATAATTATAAAGTTATTAATCGATATGGGTAATAGGTACATGGTATATGTATATTATATAGGGTTATTAAGTTTTGATATTTGTAATAGAATATAATACAACTTATAGTAAATATTTAGTATTTCATTTATATATTGTATTTATACAGCACATTTAAATTTATTGATATAATTTTGTAAATTAATTTATTAATTTTGAAAAAAAAAAAATTAAAAATTAGTTTTTTATTATACAAATACTCGGGGAATGTGGTTAAAATACTTTGCCCTTGTATCTATTTCAAAAATGTTTAAAAATATGTATTCGAGTACCTAAAAAGTATTTGAGTACTTTTACTCAAGTACTATACAAGACTGTATGTTAAAACATTTCAATAACACAATATGCAAATATATATAATTTCATAAATTTTAATAATCAAAATAAAACCGAATCCTTGTACAAATAATGACAATATTTTAAATAATATATATTTATTATATATAAATACCATTAAACATTAAATGGAAATCTAAAATAAAAACTATAAGTACAATATTCTTTATATGTTGTAACATTTTAATAATACTATATGCAAATCTATATTGATTAATACCCTTTTATAATTAAAAAAAAAAAGAAAAAATCCTTTTATGAACAGTTACAACTTCTTAAATAATTAATAACAATTCGGAACATATTATTCATTTTTGTTTTTATAGAACGCCACCGCCGCGCTGGAGTTGTTTGTCGCCTTCTGTACTAGATGATTATTTTTAATTATCCACCACATAACAAATATCACTTACTTAGTTTGATGAATATGTATTGAGAAAATATATTCTAGTATTCTAGCTGTTTGATATTTAGTTATTTTATTTTCAATAAAATGGATGTTCTTATTAAATTTAAAGTGTAAACTAACTTAAAATAAAATAATAATAAAATAAAAAATAATATATAAATAATAAAAAAGATTTAACACGACATTTGACTTAAATTTAGTTAATTTCAAACCGTTAAAAAAATATATTTCCGATCAAAGTCATAATCCGAACGAAAAATTACGTGTACCTAAATAATTAATAAATAATAATTAAATAATCATAATAAATAGGCACATTTAATTATTACACAAACTACATAGTAAAATATTTCAATATTAGAGTTCTAATAACAAAGTAAATACTGAAATAAACAAAATTGAATCAATTTGAATACATATATAACGTTTTATTAAGGAATAAAATAAATATATATTTTAAATAGTTAATTAAAAAAAAAAACGTATATAGTTTTTCAAACAAAATTAAAGTAAAGTTGATTAGTATAATTTTTGTAACAATTTTCATACACATATATTTATATTCAACCGATTGTATTAAAATTTGTTTTTATTAAAAACGCATTGAAATTTGAATATGATGTACGCTTACACTTATACTAGTCATGGAAATACATTTGATGCGGAAAATACAAAATTATGCAAAATTTTAAAAATTTTAACCACACGAACTTAAGAAATGTTGAAAATGTACTTGATAGCAAGACAGGTATAACTTGATATCCGTTAACATACGTATCATAGAAAAAATTTAACTTTCAATACACTGTTTTTCATGTCCCAGGGTAAAAAGGTGATTTCCCCGTCACCCCTGTAAATAAAACTGGGATTAATTAAGCCCGTTGAGGTACAATCGAAGGGACTAGATGTACAATCAGGAACAAACAAGTTACAAACGATTGGGATCGGATCGGACCCGAAATTTAAAGGTCAAGCTGGGTTCAAGCATCTCTCCAACACCTTTAAAACTAAAACAGGGATAACTTAAAAACTGTTGAGGTACAAACGAAGGGACTAGAGGTACAATCAGGTACAAACGAGGTACAAACGATTGGGACTGGATCGGACCTGAAATTCGAAAGTGGGGGTGCAGGCATTTCCCCAGCACCCCCACAATTAAAATTGTGATAACTAAAAAACTGTTGAGGTACAAACGAAGGGACTAGAGGTACAATCAGGTACAAACGAGGTACAAACGATTGGGACCGGATCGGACCTGAAATTCGAAAGTGGGGGTGCAGGCATTTCCCCAGCACCCCCACAATTAAAATTGTGATAACTAAAAAACTGTTGAGGTACAAACGAAGGGACTAGAGGTACAATCAGGTACAAACGAGGTACAATCGATTGGGACCAGATCGGACCCAAAATTTGAAAGTGGGGGTGCTGGGGAAATGGACCTGTGTTCTTGTGTGGTTTTGTACAGCGAATGTTATACGATCATGATTCTGTACAGGGTCTATAATGATTACGAATCTGGTTGGCTTGAAGTACATGGAAGTGACTTAATACTTGATACGTCTTCTTCATAATGTAATACCGGAAAAATTTTACGACAACGATATGAAACTTTGTCTGGAATTACAACATTTTATTAATCATTTTTCGTTTTGATGAGTATCAAGTTATTTATTTTTTATTTTGATAAATATTATTATTATCAACATCTGAAATTGTTTGAGTGCTCATACTCTGTATTCGAAGAAAATTTGGAAATTGCAAGTTGACGTAAAGACAAAAAGTAATCTTTTTAATCACCAGGTTCGTCACATGAAGTGCCACTGTTTTCATCAGAAAGAATATCTTCAAATAGTACTTGACAAATATCTCCCTCATTAATATGACAACTCATTTTTAATAATTTTAAAAGTGAAAAAAAGTTACTTTAATATAAATATGAAAAATATAATAAAAAATAAAGAGAGTAATTAAAATGAAATTATAATTTATAAATTGTGTCGTGTACGAATAATCATAATAATAATAATAATTATTATTATTATAATAATTTAATTACTTCCTGCGATGTGGATTGTAAATTGGACGTTTGCGTTTTACATTATTACAGTCGAACAGTCATAGATTAATTGGTTTTGAAAGCTTTGCATGAAACTATACCGTATATTCTATCGTATGTAATAATATAATTTTTATTTATAGATTTTATACGGGGATGTTAGAGAAAAAAAAAAATGAAATATTGCTTAACAAAAAAATAAAATAAATATCTAGAAAACGTTAATGATAACTTCAAATGATATGATATCTGTTTCATATTAATAAAACAATACGTGCAACGGGCTTCATATTTTAAATTTTGGCATAAATCTATTTTGAACAACAGGAAAGAAATATTTCAAAATGTGGGTTATTTGTCGTCCCACCGTGACGAAAATCAGATTATCGAGGTGGGACATACGGTATCCCACTGTGAAGGAAAACGTTAAAATTCTATAAAAATATATGTTGGAATTCATGTGTCAACAATTTGGTTATGCGACTGCGTCGTTTAATTTCTAGTTATTATGAATTACGTTAAGTTATTCCGATTCATACATTAAATTTAGTTTATCTGGCAACTTACCAAGTTATATTCCAATATGGTGTGTTTGTTTTGGGAGGATTATCAGAAAATGCTTTATATCTATTGATTATTTAGCAAAAACAGATTGTTCGGATGCGCCTGATGAAAAACACCTAAGAATCCTCCTTAAATACTATTGATCCCTTTAATGTTTCAGTGATTAACTTAATATTTAAGAAATTAGACATAATGTTGCCAGTAAAAATCCAAATCTTTGGATTATAGTTAATGATAGCAAGAGAAAACATTTAGTGTGCAATGTAAAAGTTATTTATTTTATAATAAAATCATTCGGTAAAAAATGAGCGGAATGTCTGGCTAGTTATTATTGTAATTCTATGCACTTGTAGTTAAAAACTTAAATGTGTCAAAACAAGATCTTTAAAGTTAAAAAACATATACTCGCATAGTTATTCTCTTCCGTTATTCAAAAATATCTACTTGTTTTAATCTATTATATCTATGCTACAATGTAACATGTTTTTTTCTAGTTCAATTACATACTTTGGATACAACCAATAAAGTGATAGTATTTTTGTAATTTTAAACTCCTGCTTTTACTACAAGTTTTGCTTTACGAAGGTACGCAGATAATTTACGTGAACAATTTTCGTTTTGTAATAATGTGTTGATTTTGAATAGTGTTTAAAAAAAAAAAAAAATGTACAATCTCGAATGCAATTGACTCCAAACCCATAGATCCCGCGGAACCTACATCACCAGAGTTCCCGTACGATTATAGTTCGCGTTGTAGGCGAAAAACTGTATAATATTACTTTTAACAATGCCGATAAAACGATTCTTTGTGGCATTCATAACGGATTTGAGCGTAAACGACCCGCAATCGCGCAGTCGGTCTGGTTTTTACTATTTCGGCCATCTGTGTGCCCGCCAACCACTTCTTAATGGGTTCCTTGATATTTTTAATTGCGTTCGACACCGAAGAAAACGACGGATTTCTGGCCATACTGTTACTGTCGTCTCCGCGTTTAATGCCGAAACGAGCAATAACTCTTCGGACGGACAAATAACAAGTGCAAACGTCTTTGGAATAATTATACGAAAAGTGTGAAATATTAGTGCTGTGAGTAGTCACACTCCGTTTTGATGATCATAAATCCCCATCACGTAGTAACTACGTGGATAACAGGCGCTTTTAGAAAACAGAAATCGTGAGCATTTTCATAAAATCCCGTTGATCCTTTCTAAATGTGGTTTCGGGAGCCGGAAATGTGAAGTTTCTTCCTCGGAATTTGCATATTGTATATTTTTTTTTTTTTTTTAGTTTTTATTATTATTATTTGGTTCATGGTAAATGCCTAAATATTCAATACGTGTCGAAAATAATACTCCGTCACGCGATGAAATATTCATCAGGTTTTTAAATTTGGTTTATGAAGGAGTATTATTCATTGAGCGTGGTTTGGAAAAAAAAACTTGCTAACCGGAATTTCGACTGAGATACCCTAATCTCAATTAAGAAACTGTATCGAGTTCGTGACAAATTTCGAATACATTTAACTGACGTCTTTACTAACTACAAAAGAATATTTTTTACACTACACCGTGGAAACATAAGAAGCTTACCGATACTCTCATAATAATGTTTTCGTTGGTTCAGTGGCGACAGCTCCGATTTGACTATGGATCATTTTGTTGCATCAATCGCGCTTACGCCACAAAATACTATAACAACAATATTATAAACCACTAATCATAATATTATACAAACAACCATGATGGTATTCTAATCTTAAGTGAATGTTTTTTTTTTTCTATTTCTCGAATCACACTCGAGTACCTACGAAATTAATCACACTTCGTTTGAATAAATTAAAATGTGTGATGTCTTAGGTTTACCGAAAGTATCCAATGTGCACATACACTAACTAATTTAAGACATTTAATTTAATTTAAAAACGGAACATCAAGAATTATTCGAATAAAATGAAAGACACTTATACTTTTAAATAATTTTCAATTATTAATTTTAGACAAAGACGATGGTAAATATTAGGGAATTCAACGTCCTTCCTTTTGATTGACATTCAGCGAAATAACAATTAGACTTAATAATATAATTTACTGAGTTCAATTTTTAAAATATACAATACAGCAGACATTTGTTAAAAAAAAAAAAAATTGATTTCTACGACAAGATTAACTAATTCCATTATTAAATAATATAAATTAATATGTCAATTTTACTAGTACTAGAACAAACAATTGACTTGTTTAAGCTGTATACGCTGTATACACAGATTCAATGGCGACAAGACAATAGGAAACGCAGTAAATGTTGAGTGCAAAGGCGTTGCTAAAGATTTTGTCAGGTGGATAAATCGTGCACAGTACATTCGATGATTTCTTATTAATGCCTAAATTATTCAAATTGAATATGTAGGAATATTTTTTCAAATTGTATGACAACACAAAGTTATTTTAATTTTTTTCGACAGCTTTAAAGTAAAGTGGACTTCTAAAAAATCTAATAATGATACTCGTAGCATCTATTCCAACAATTCACAAGCTGGGAATCGCTAAGTAATCGATCGCAATGTTTTTAGGGTATTCAATATATAAAATAGTTAATAAGGTGTTTTTGTAAATATCATCATGATAATAATTGTTGAAAAATGCAATTGATAAAAGTTTAGGATTACCAATATAAAATGTTATTAATCATATTAATAATATAAATTTATCATAACGTTTAAATGTTAACGTAATAAAAGGGAAGCTTACGTTGGTGATATAAGGAGTCGTTGCCTCAAAAATATTGAGAGCCACTGCTATTGAGAGCGCACTAACCTATATTATTACAGTTTTTTAAAAAACCAAGGAGTTACAATTGAACTTCCTTGCACCTTCCTCCCTACGTCAAGCGAAACAATGAATTTATTATAATATTTGTACCAGGGACTGGAACCATACCAAAAAGAACCCTTTGGATATTGGGAACCGGAAACTTACCGAAACTCTAACTTAAATTAATTTAAAAACCAGAGCTTCACCGGAACCCATACTTTTTTTAAAAGGTTTTTACAGTTAATTCGTTTTTTTTTGTTTATAATTTCATTATTTTTATTTTTAAAAGTCTTTAGTAGGTAATAAAAACTAAAATATCAAGTACATTTTATTGGTTTATTATTTTTATAATTATTATTATTATTAAGATTTATGACATTAAAAAATAATCGTTCAAGTACCTAAAGATGTCAGAGTATAAAATATTTCTATGTAACAATTGCAGTTAGCATCATGGATGCTAAAGAGATGCAAGAGGCCACACTTGCACCAACCTTGCTTAAAAACAAAAAAATTTAATAATATTTTGAAATGTTAGATAGAGGCTATTATTATCGTTGTTGGATCTTCTGGTAACCCACATTACTTTGCATCCATTGAAATAAAGTAATATAACTTTGTACTGTCATACAATTCGAAATATTATTTTCATCTATTTAACCTATTTAACAGCGTGTATATTATGTACGTTGCACTAACAACATTTTGACGATTGTCGTAATAATAATTTTTTAGAAATTACAACAAAAATAATATTTATTTTTATAAATTGATCACTATTAAATACTGTAAAAGTGAATCAGACTATGTATTATCTATCGAAACCTCAGAATGCAAGTCAACGAGTATCTTTTAAGAAATAAGTAAAAAAAAATAATTGTGTTTATTTTAAAGATTTAAATACTAAATATTGATTAAGTTTACAAGTGGTAATTAAAAAGTAATACATAACAATTAATGTATAAATTATAAACAATAAAAAAGATTATTCAGAAACCTTTGTGTAATTTTTTCAATAAATTAGTCCTCTCTTTAACACTAAACTATTGGTATGATATTTGGTTGAAGATTGGTATTGACCACCATAATTGATGCCAATTAACATTTTTTTTTATACAAGTACAATACTAAAACTCGAAACAAATTTTCCATTTTTTAAAAAAATCGAAAAAAAGTCAAAATCTAAATTATTGTTATTTTAAATGCCGAAACTTAAATATTATATATATATATGTATATATTTTAGTTTTTTAAGAAAAAGCATCGAAATTGGAACAGATTTTTTTTTTCTAGAAACCGAACCGGAACCGTTAAATTAAAAAAGGTTCTAGTCCCTAATTTGTATGATAAATGCACCAATACGCGTTTTACAATATGATCTATGAATAATGAATTACGGTATTTACAAATTATCTGAAACGCACCATTTCCCCTAACCAAAAGAATACTATGGTCTTACGTATTAAATTCTATAATATATACAATATGTACCACGAATAAAACGGTGATGTATTACATCTCGTATATGAATGAAAACTATGAACCTTTTAGAGAGTGTTCAAGAGTCCTATGAATATTAAAGCAGCCATGGGTTCTTAAATTATAAGAGGGAACTCGTTTGAAATGGGCATATTAACAGTGTCGCTCGTTAACGGAAGGGGCGGCATTCTATGGACAAGGAAGAAATTACGGCCAAAGGTATAACGCACTTTTTTTTCTTTTTTTTTTTTTTTAATATAAAAGCTTTTCTTTTACAAAAAAAAAAAAAAAATATATGAATCTCTGAGGAAAAAAGTTTTTTTACAGTCATAAATAATGATACGTTAATCTTGCTACTTGGCTATAGTTTGCTATACGCGAGGAAAGCATACACATAGGTATATGTGTATACATATAGACGAAACATTTTAGTGGGGTAACGTCAGCGCATAGCTGTGCTGGAATTATTATTTTCTAGGATTTTTCGATTAATACCTCGACAAAAATATAGACGATAAAATGTACATAATCTACCGAAAAAAAGAAAGAGATAGGGAGGAAGAGCTATAACTGTTTCACTAATACATCTCGTCCTCGAATCTAAATTTTATTAAACGGAGATATATGATATAAGTGACGGTGCGATAAATAGTGTTTAAGTTATAACTACTAAACGGAAACATCAAAAATGTAAATTTTAATGACCTACACACTAGTTCGTCAAACGACAGTAGTTTTTATTTTTAAACATCCATTAGCACTACGCTTTCCAAATGTACTGATCATTTATTTTCTAATATTATAGTCTACAGTACCTCATCGTGCAGAATACGTTATTTTTGTTTTCCTTCCGAATGATTTTTAACACTTATTAGATTTTCATTGGGGAACAAGTGGTAACGATTTTTGTGTACGTTTGCACTGTAGCGAGAAACAGTCTTGCTTTGAACTTGTACATGCTCTAAAACTACAAAATACCGGTGTCGCTATAATATAGACTGGAAAACAATAATGATAACAATGGAAAATTAATTCCGAGGAATCCTGTAGATTTTCATAACCATTTATAAACGTACACGATTCCGCGAAATTTAAGCCATCACATTATAAAATATTTTAACAATAGATAGCCCAATAATGGTTATTAAAATAATCATAAAAAAAATTAAAAAATGATATCATTAGTAATCATAAAAGGTTATAAACATTTGCCTTGATATTTATGGCCAATAAACGGTAAACAATGCAATAGATTATATTTATTTTTGGAATATTCACGCATTTCATATGTTTTAATCGGTAAATGTAAGTTGCGTCCAAAAAAAAAAAAAAGTTCCGATAACAACATACGTAAGTTGCGTCCCGTGTTTTTGTCATGTGTATCCATTGCGTCCGATGGAAAATCCGTAAAACTAATTTTTTATTGATTGCTGAGTAATAACGACTCGTATCAAAAGAGTTTATCCGTTTCTCTATCTGCTAAGTTGACACAGAAAAATTCAACAGTTGGGGCTTAGTACCGATTATAAAAAAAAAAATACAGATATAAGTAATTTTTTAAAACTCTTTTTTGGACTTCATTTCTTAAATCTACAAGATGTTGAAAACTGTTTAGCTGAAGACATTTTGACAATACAACCGCAAGATGTTCGAGTATTAGAATTCACAGACTATATATTAGATTTATATATAAGAAATAATGCTGACTTTCTACCAGAAATATGGTCAGAATATTTATTATCGATATTACGCACGACTAACAATTGCGAATCTTTCCATAGAAAATTAAATAGTTCATTTAATTCTTCTCGCCCTAATATTTACAATTTTATAGATGATTTAAAAAATATACAAATTGATACTTATGTAGCGTTACGAAGTCAGGGCTCAAGAAATAAAATAACAATTGAAAAAGAAGGATATATTAAAAAAAAGAAAGAATTAGAAACTAAAAAAATTATTCAAATTGAATTTATGAGTCAATTATCATTCAAATTTTTACCTACTTTTATATAGACTTATAAGTTATACTGAATAAATTAATAATTGACAAATTAAGAAAATTCAACAGCTAAGTACCGATAAAAATATGCAATTTAAAATAATAATAAATAAATACAACAGTTAATATTTTTAATCATACCAACATTATAACAGTAATGTTGACAGTCCTAAATTTGATAACATGGGGAGGAAAACATTGGTTGTAAATTGGTAATATACATTTTAATATAAAAATACCCGGGACGCAATTTACATCAAAAAAGTACATTGGGACGCAACTTACAGTCACCCGTTTTAATCGTAGTCTTAATGCGTTTCACCTCGTCCATTTTCATCTAAACTTCATTGCAAGAATTCGTGATTATTCTTATTTCCGTACCGAACTGCACTTCTTATAGTAGAGTTTTTCATGGATTACTTTTCTAATCGACGCTATGCTATCCCCTCTAAATCTTATCTGAACACGTAACTGTTGCAGTAGATTCTTCGACCAGTCATTAGCGATTGTCTCTAATAACTATTACCCGTCGTTTTTTGACTTGGTATCTACAGTATGATTATGAACGGTCGATTGATCGTGAGCCGAAGTTTTCACGGGACCAGCAAAAAAAAATGCGTCGTACAATTATTGTCTTTCGAACACCTCCACATCGAAACGCAGTCTACTTTCCACAAAACAGTTCGTTCCACAAAATACACACGATTTTAATCGTGGCACGCCACATCGCGGTACGTTTCAACGGTTTAAAAAAATAAATTAAAAACGTTAACAAGACAATACAAGCACTCCGCCGTAAGCATGGTGTGGCGCAATGGTTTGAACGGTCTTATGGCCTCGACGATGTGAAACCGTTTGAGACTAAACGGCGAAAGAACCGCTGTGCGGCAGGACCCTATAGGATGCGAAAATCCGCGCGGAACGCGTCCGCCGGCGGGGATGCGATTTCGGTCGCGCACCGTGTCCGTACCCACGAAACGTATCGTAACGCTGTGCCGCACCGGGACGGTATCGCGCGCGGGCGTCGTCCGAAAGATTTACTACGAACACGCGACCGTCCGCGCACGCATGTCTCACGGTTACGGACACGATTAATACGAAACGACGGTAATAGTAACAACAGCGGTGTAACCTGCGCGACCTCGACGGATCCGAAGTCGATTCGGTCGTTCGTCAACCGAAAGCCGACACGTCGGTTCACGAAACCTATTACGGTCGTATCGTACCAGCGTGATAAATGCGCCCAGGTGTGTACGAACAGTATCGCCGACGTCGACGCCGTGTGTGACCGTTACGCCTAAACGCTCTCGTGATTTTCACAGTGCATTATAATAATATCATGACCTTTGCGTCGCCTCGTCAATTACGTACTCCTATATGCGTATACAATGCGTATATACTCGTGTGTACACATATACATATATCGCGTCGCGTGAGAATACGTTTTTTAACGGCACACGCCGCCGTTTTGGTTTTTTTTTTCTTTTTCTCGACACTTCTCATGGGCACCGGTGACGGCAAGAATAATTGCCGCACTATTCACATTAATTTCATTTTTTTCTATTTTTCCTTTTGCTCGCGAACGGGGTAGAATTTTGGGCGAGGCCTACGAAAAAACGTATTTACCCCTGAACTGGTGATGCATTTTGTTGGGCAGTCGAAAGGGCGGCGTTTTAGCGACGGTCCCAACGATGAAGGCGCTCGTGCTGAATCCGATTGTGGTCTCGTCGGTACGCGCGAACAACGTACCGGTGACGGGGCCGAACGATGACCGCGAGGACGAAGATACGAATTAATAATCATTGCGCAACGCCGTCGAAGATAATTAATGGACTGCGAGATTCGAATGGTTTCTGCGCTATGCTGCAGGTACACGCACAAATATGTTAAATAGGCGGACATTATGCGAATGACAAATTATGAACGTGTACGTTCTATGCGGTGGCCAGAACACAAGCCGCGGAGAAGGTACCATAGAGGTACTATTGCGCAAGACGCGAATACACACACACACACACAACTACGACGACGATTGTTGCACACAATTAAAGCAATTTCAATAATACACTTTTTCCGCGTTCGTATGGAGAAAAAATAAACGTCGATTGTTCGCGTCGATAAGATCTATGTTCACGGTTTAAACGACGCTGCGCCGTCGCGTCGAATAAAAAAACGTACAAAAGGCATAAGATTATATAAAATAATAGTAAGTTCGAAGTAAACGGATATTCCACGCCGGGCACTCGTGATAATAAATTTTCGTACCGCGTGAGAGAAAGTTTGAGTGGATAGAAAGGATGGAATAGGAATAACACTGCAAGTATAATAACTGTTTTAAACATGTACGAAAAGGTTATTATTATTATTTTTTATTTTTTTTGCAACTTTTGTTGGTTATTTCTGCGATTAATTGATAGATTCGTGTTGAATTAACTACGATACGTGGGTTAAATGTTCCATCCAGCAAGCAGTCGACAGTTACAACTAACTATCCACAGTGTGGTCGTTTTTGCCCGAATTCACGGTGCCCGTAACATTTTCTCCGAGTAATTCGCACGTGTTGTCCTTTGGACAACTAACAAATCCATAAGTATCGCCTATATGATTATTAGTCAATGATATTGCATCACCCCAGAGAGAAGCACGAATATTTTTATTCGCTTTTAGTATTGAATGTGATTACGGCAGAGGAAAAAAAAAATCACTAATAAATGTTGTAAATTAATATTTTTATTTATTTCATCTGAACGAATTGATTTTTTATTAACTTTAAAAACAGTATCAATTGATTTTCGAATTAATATTTATTTTAATGAATCCACCGGTTATCCTCGTGGTCTCCGACGAGGTGACGACACCGATTGTGCACACGTATTGTCGTTTCGATTTCCGCGACGAGATCCACCCGAAAAATAATAGCAACAGGCAATGAATAATTAGAACGGACGGTGTCGCGAGTTGAAAATTCGACACGGAAAATTCGGCAAGCTTACTATTTTTAATGCAGTGATCGTGAACACGCGCGCGGTTCCATCTGAACATCGTATTCCGCGAATAAAACGCAGATGGCGCGTACTCCACCCCCGCGTTACGGTGCACATTAATTATTCACGTTGCATCGAACTTTTTTCACGAACGTTCGATGACACGCGCAGTGCAGCTCGAGTGCAATGCGTTCGGTTTTTCGAGGTGCTAAAGTTTTCATCGACGCGGTGAGACGGGAAAACACGTAAGCGTGCCGCGCGGGCGAACGGTAAATTTTTTTTCTTGTCGAAACGGTATTTTCCATTTTCCCCGTACCATATGTTGATCGTACCAAAGTTATTATTCAAATGAGTTGAACAGCTAACGGAATTACCCGGTAGAATCTTGAATCCGGTGGGTTACGTTTCGCGCGACACCGATAATAAATTGTTAGACATAGATTCTTTCGGAAAACCTAACTACTGTCGACGCGCGTCGTAAATACATTTGTACGGGTCGCGTACACTCATGTACCAATGACCAGGAGAAAAGTTAAAAGCATTTTTTTTTTTCAAAACCACCACGCGTCGAATTCATATATCATTAAAAGAATTCCGCATCATTGTACGTAATGTACTTAACACGTATACATTCGGCATATTATTGTACAAAGATAACCTAACCTTAAGAAAAAACATAACATCGTTTATGAAAATCGAAAAAACTCAACTTTCGCACAACGTAATAATATACCTCTGTGAAATTTACATTTTACGGGGGGAGGGGTAGAAAGAATAAATTAATTCAATTAAAATGTTTACTGCCTTGCATTAACGCAGTGTGGTTTTATGCGTATAATATATTGCGTAATAATATATTCGATTATGATACATAAAACCAACGCGTGAGTGGTACTTTTTTCAGCAACATTTACATTTAATCAAAAATTCGTGTCACGCGATGCGTAAATAATATTCTAATAAACGCTACTTTTTTAAATGTTATACGATAAATACTGAAAATTATTTTAATAAATAGAAATTGGGTTGGATTTTTATTTGTTTTTTCCCTATTTTTCATTAAAAAAAAAAAAAAAAAACAAATACCTGTTCAAATATTTTACAAATGATTCATGTTAATTGAACATTTGCAAGCCTTGTTATTTCTACATTAGTACTTATTCAAATATTTAACATCATTATTCACACTTAATTACGTTACTTATATGTATTTATTCAGCTTTGTAAAAATAAACATAACCGTATAATATTAATAGTTATATTTATTACGCGTATTAACATTAACTTTTATTGAACTTTCGTCCGTAACCATTTTAATTGTTCCAAATTTCACTTTCTTATTAACAATGCAGTTCGGTTCTTAATTATTGTAAATGAAAATAAACAGTATCTTAATGCCTGTATTTCACTAGTATAAGTTCCGTATATTTAGTGATTTATATTCGTATTCTTGTTATTCCAGTGAATTATCAGAAGTTAAAATAAACTCTAACGTAAACTTTATGTACTCGCGATAAAAACCCAATTCCGGTAATTAGGAAACGGTTTTATTATTTTAAATTAATCGAGAGTAAAAAATGCTCTCATCCATCGCATGTCGGACAGAAATTCGTTTTAACTATGCATGATTTATTTAGTCGAGAAAAATTGATGTATAAAAATGTTGATGGAAATTTCTATATACTGTATATTTCAAATTATTCAAGAAGTTGATTTTTCCTTTTTCGGGAGACAATATTAAAAAAATTATACAAACAATTAACATTCTCTCCAAACAACCGCCGAAATTGATTATTGTTACATAGTAAATAAAATTGAAAATATTGAAATTCTTTTTATTTTTGAACGTAGACCTCCTGAACGAATCTACCCAAAATATGATTCGTATGGGTGAATTTTTATATTACTGAGGGTAGTGTTTATTCCATTAAAAATACCGTTTGGGTGAATATATATGAATGAATTTATTTGTAAACTATGACACGTATATCACATTTATCATTAATATTAATAATGTACCCTTAACTTTAATAATATATTAGTATATTAATATTTTAATATTCGGTAAAAACCATGCATGATATACATAATTAATAATTAATAAGGATCGCTACTTTTATAATGAAAATATAATGTACAGTGAAAAGGTAATAAATACAATCATATGTTATATCATTAATAACTTTAAAACTTATATATAGGTTTATATAAACTTATATATTTTTAATTCAGATATTTGATGTGTTGTTATTGGTTTATGTAACATATTTTGTGTTAAAAAGTTTTTTGGACACTTTTTTTTTATTGAATGTTAGGCATATTTTTTTAAATTTAATCAATTTTAATTGTTTCAGTTTTGGATTTTCAATAGTACTGCTAAGATTTAATTCATAGGAGAGTCTGTTTGGTAAAACTGACTATTAGGGTGGAATGGAATGATTTTTGTCTACTCGTGATTCTGGAATGGTCAAATATTGTTGCTGATAAACATAACTAATGGGATCCCTGGATTTTTGTTTGTATATTTGTTTAAGATATACCTAGTCGACAAAGGTACAATTGATGAAAACTGAAAAGTTCCAACATTCTATTTCGACTGGGGACGAAAATAAAAAACCCAAAAAAATATTAGAACCAAGGTTTTTGAACATCAAAGTCACTAGTTACGCAGGTTGAAATAATATTAGTATTCCGTCCAAACGGACCGCTAAATTGTTGGTCAATATTATTGTCTTCGCCCAAACGACCATCCCCTTTATTTTCAACTATACGTTAACTTATGTGAAAATAATGTTCGACAACGATTGATAAATATTAGTTCATAGTATTTCATTTGAATGTACAATGAAATAAAAAAAAAATAATTATACGTTATAACTAGGGCCCGGATTTCGATGCAAAATGCATTTTTTTTTTTTTTTTGGTTAATATTAGACAATGCTCTCCAAGTTTAAAATTTGATTCATATAACAGAGACTTCAAAGGTGAAATTTTTATTTTTCTTTTTTTGCATATTTCAATATTTTTTCATTTTTGGAACATATTTTATCATTTTTCGGTTATTTTTTCGTTTTTAATGCATATTTGTTCAATAAACTATACAAATTTAGCATATTCAATAATATTATCTAAAGATAATTTTTTTCTTGATATTTAAGTAGCTTTAACGGGTTTTCCATATTAACTGTCAATCTTTATTATTCGATTCAGTTTTTATCATAATTTATTATTGACTGTGGAGTCAACCCGTGAGTGTCACCCGTATACGGTCAAAAATCATGTTCAAATAAGTCTGTTCGTATTACATCGCGGTCATAACATTTACTTGTCAGTATCAAGTCAATTTTTCAAATTTTCAGTTTTTTTTAATAAAATTATAAATAAAAATTACATCTTATTTAAAATTTACAAATCGTGTAAAAAAAAAGAAATATACAGTAAAACCTCAATAAAACAGAATCGCTTGGGACCATGCAATTTTTCCGTGTTAACGGGGTTTCCGTCTTGACGGGGTTTAAAAAATAAAATTGAATTAAACTAAAAATTACATACGTATTTTTAGTCAGTATATATAAATAATAATTATATTTTTTGAAAAAAATTGGTTGTTGATTTTTTTTTGTATTTGTGTTACCATTATAATGTAATTTCATCGTACAAATATATCAATTATATATGGGTATCGATAATATGAAAATAAACTTATTTTACGAAAATCATGTTATATTTCCGTCTTAGCGAGGATTTTCATCAACTTTTATTACAAAATCGTGTCCGTTTCCGGCTTGGCGTGGTTTCCGTCTTGGCGGGATAAAATTATATGTAATTTCAAACGGGACCAAACAAATTTTCCGTAATACCGAGGTTTCCGTCTTACCGAAGTTCCGTCTAAGCGAGGTTTTACTGTATATATATATATATATATATATATATATATATATATATATATATATATGGCATTTTTAAGTTCATTGTTGTGGTAAAATGTATTTTTTAAGAGCATTTTTGGCTATTTTTTAGAGCATATTTGTATAGTTTTACATGCATTTAAATCCGGGCCCTAGTTATAACCAATTGATTGCATATAGTGGTCGGTGATTTTAAACTGAAAATGTATTTATTCGATGACAATTTCGATTTAATATTTGACCGACAGGTGACGGAGTGACGAACAAATTTTTAATACATTTATTTACACAACAATATCATATAATATACTATCCGCGTGTGCCGATCGACAAAGCAACAAAGTACGCGAGAAACGCGCCTAATTAGGTTCAATGCATACACTATTAACGCCGAAGGGAATGTGTGCGAACTCGTGCGCGAGGAATGCGTAAAAGCAATCAGAAGGGTACACGCTCGTGTGCTTGCGCTCGCCGCCGTTTTTATAGCGTCTGGCTAATTCGGTGACGGTGCCAGAAATAGCGCGCCACTGTGTACTTCTCAAGCGCTATTACCGAATTAATTGTTCTTAGTTTCCGAAGTTCGTCGGCGAGGGGTTTCTTGCACCGATCTCATGGTGTTAATAACGATTACCTCGGTCGGCGCCGAATTAGGTAAGTTATTTGATGTAGTATAATACGAGTACAACTTCCTCGACCTCCGGGTTCAAATGAATATTTTATCCCTGCGGTCGGTTCTACGAAACGATCCGAATAGAGCAATATTCGCTCGATTACAGTTTATGATTTGAAATACAAAATAAATATACGTTTTGAACGGATTTTTTTTCTGAAAATCAGCAGTATGACATTTCAGAGGTTTAGAACGCCGTTCCGACATAGATTATGATTAGGTTTTCCACCGATAAACGACCGGTAATATTATGATGTTCTCTTGGCGATTCCTTAGTGTTAGACATATAAAATAACTATACATACGTTAGGTACTACAAACAATATATATTGCGAAATATTAATCAATAATAGGAAATTAATGTATTAGTTTATTAATGTATTAATTATGTATTAGTTTTATATTTACTGAGAAAAAATTACAAAAATTACAAAGTAACTTAGAATCTAGGATTTAGCAAGATCAATAATAGGAAATCTTGCTAAATCCTAGATTCTAAGTTACTTTGTAATTTTTGTAATTTTTTCTCAGTAACTATAAAACTAATACATATATAACAATTAATGAAGAGGATGTTCCTTCGCCTCCTGCTCAAATACGCAACTGCAATCAATGAAGAACTAAAGTTAAATTTCCCTAAGGCAAAACTGATACTGTTAAGATGAGTGCCTTAGTTCCACAAAACGATAGTTTGAGTACCACTTATTTTATCCGTGAATATCTCAAAATATTAATTCATATAATTACAACACTACAGAAGAAATGTTTACCCGATATTGCTGTAGATTAATTTTTTATTTATTCCGCGTGTTGAGGAATTTCAAACCGTTGAAGTTTCAAAAAAAAACGTTTTTTTTTTTTTTTTTATATGCGTTTTTAAATATCCCCTCATACGGCGTTATGGCACGCAATTTTATTGTGTAAAAACGGTTTTCGATCGACGATTGTTGCGAGCATGTAACACCGAACGCTCTGCCTCGAGCCGGTTAACGGTGTGAATAATGAAAGTACGTGGGTATTGTTTAATAATATTACAAGAAGCGAAGTGAATGAACAATTCCATTGCGATAAAACATGTTTCGCGTACAGCGCGTTAATTGTGTGTTTTTTTTCTCTCCACCCCCGTAATCGTGCTGTAGGCTCGAGTAAAAGTGAGCGTCGCGATTAACAAACACGCGTGACCGCTCGTCGTCGTTGTGGTCTGACGAGAAAAGAAATGAAATAAAATCCGGCGGAAAACGGCTGTTATCCCGCACTGCCATTTACCACACATGTAAAATAACCAATTGGGAAAATATACGGGGAAGAAAGGTGTTGGAGGTCATATCTTCAACACGTTGTTTCAGATTCTAAGCGAAGTTTGAATAAAGTATTTAAATGTTTCAGAATGTAATTTTTGCAAGTCACATAGTGTTATCAAATATTTTCAATAGCAACATTTTGTACAAGCCGAAAAACCGACAATTTTCATAAGAAACAGTTAACAGTACACCTGATCTTACGAAAAAAATGAATTCGGGTTATATTTCTGTTAATAAGAGAGAAAAACTGTAGAAGACTTGAAAAGTGCTCTATTTTGCGCTTCCAACTGTTAATCATTTAACATTCTATAATTTCAACGTTTGCGATGTAGCTTTCGTAAACCTGTTTACTTTTAGAAGACAAGTTCGAGAGATTTTCACGAACAGTGAGGTATTCTAACGTCGATGATCAAATACACGCCGTAGCACGAAAGAGTCCCGGAGAATTCTTCGTGATACCGCGGAATGTTGAATCGATCAACGTTTATACGGACAACCGACCGGCGCGCCGACCTGCGTAGAAATCCACCGTACGGGTACTCCGACGAACCCGGTCGCGAACCGTTGCGGAACCGCACACGCAGCCGATCTATAAACCGATCCGCAAACAATGAACTCGAATCGATCGAACGTCTAACGTTCTCGGAAGGTATTACGTTTTTACACCCGTATGTATACATTTGTTTTCATGTTTGCACAGCGCTTGCGGAGGATACGACGTGTATACGTTCGTCCGCGTTGTTGCTGTCCATTTACCTCTCGCGCCAAACCCGTACGGTCGGTCGAGCGCACGACGCACGCACCGCTTGACCCGATCGCGCGGCACTAACGATCATCGATCGTTAACCGAGTAGTGAAGTAGTGAAGTCTCCGGTGACGCGATCCGGCCCGTACGCGCACGGCAATATTATTGCATTTGGTTCTTAGTTTTTACTATAATTATTATTATTATTATTATTATTACGATTGTATCGTGCAGGGGCACGCCGACGACCGCGGTCCGAAAAGAGATACGACGGGCACGGCCCCCGCGGACCGCCGACGGGCTCTGCTGCGGTTGCACAACAACCACTGCCGTTCGACCGGGTCGCACGACTGTGCGGCAGTCAATGCGGTACGTTTGCGCGTCCTGCGAAGCGCGCGTTGTGCAAACGCACACGACGGCACGCGGCGTTTCGGGTTGTCCGAGTGAGCTGGACGCGCGTGTGCGTTTCGTCGCAATGCGTGTAATGCACGCAGCGTCGCATACACATGCACGACGTGTTTGTCGCGCGCGCGTTTTCGCCGGAGGACGCACGCGCGGCGCATGTCTTTTGTAATCCGCCGTGATCTCCCGAACAGTGCGACGAGCTCGTACGGATAAAATACGGATAGAAAAAAAAAAAACTAATTAAAAAATCCGCCCACGCGTTCGACCGATAAACCGCAATCGTTTTTTTCACGTTCTCCGTCCGTGTCTGTTACGTATCGTATGTTTGCTGCGTGACAATACGTTCGAAAAGGTTTGTCGTCATTGTTGGCACCGAAACGCTGGACAGATGCTCGAGCGTCCAGGACGTCATCGTAAGCAGGTGATCAAAAAAAAAAAAAAAACCACTAATGGCGTAGGGTAATTATTGAAAAGGGGCGTTGAAGTCGATTTTTAATGAATATTTTCCGCAAAAAGTGTACCGTGCTGAATGTGTTCACTTATTTCACCTATCCCCTATTCACTTGGCTCGAATAAACCGTTCTTAAATACTTCTCCGGGCAAACAGAACTGAACCGTTACACCGAGAGTACCCGGATTTCATTGGTTCACGCTAGCGCGGACCGTAGATTAGCTCCGAGAACCGTGGAAGTTCGAGATTACCGAGCAGTCGCTCAAGAGTCGATTCACAAAAGATCAAATCCCATTTGCCGACGTTTCATGCCAAAATGAACCGTCACAGTCGAATGTAAAATAAGATTAAATATTTAATATAAGTAAAAAACTTCACGGTATATATAGGTAATCCTGTATGGTACACCCATCGGATTGGCTACCGCGCAACGCGTCGTCTACGGTACACGGTACAGTCATCGTGTACAAATAAAGCTACGAAGAAGAGTGAATACACCGGGCAGTACATACAGCGGGTTCGCGGAAGAGCATAATATAAATAAATATACGTATGTATATAGATATAAATGTACAGGTATGCACGGTTAGAATTTATGTACGTTAATCACCCCGGTTGTAAATAACTTTATATTTTTTTTCTCGCACGCAGTTCTCCGCACCGGTGTGCATATTACAAAATGCATCATCAGATATAAAAATAAAATAAAACGATGGCTCGAACGAGAACAAAGAAGCGAAAAAAATCGGAAAACCACCGCGGTCAGACCGAGACGACTAAACCAGAGGAAAAAAAAAACAGGCGTAGAACGGTAGCAGCGGATAAACGTCGACGGAGATTATAATAACATTTATATATGTATATATGTATAATGATTGTAAGTGAACGCGCGCGCCGAGTCGGTTCGTTCGTCCACTGGGAAATTATGCGAGACTTTTTCCAGACTTCATCCGATACGTGTATAGATGTATACAGCCGCAGTCGCACCGAACGTATTTGTTTGTTTATTTTATTTTTATACGCATATTAAACATATTCGTTGTGGCGGCATCGACGCAGCAAAAACTTATCGAGATCTGATACACTTTGGACGTACGTCTCGCGAGCAAAGTCGGAGCTCGCCTTGTACACATATGCAAATATATGCTCGTGTACGGATTAGTCATCCGGTCGCAATGTACGTACGTGTGTTTTATTTATACAAATTATTATTACAATGGCGCAGTGTGTTAAGACCGACCGGTGTTTTGCATACAAGACGTTGACGCCTTTAGGCGGCTTTCCCCTCCATCGCTCTCTTTCAGTCGCCCATCTTTCCGACTGACTTTGTGTGCGTGTGCGTGCCTATTTATATTAATATAATTGTGTGTGTGAGTGTGTGTGTGTGTGTGTGTGTGTGCGTGTACGCTCTTGTATGAAACGCGCGTGGTTTTAACCGAATGCCCTGCGGAAGACGCCTACTGAACGGCCCCGCGACTCATTATATTCGGTATTCACAAAATGTAAGGTAGGTACGACGATAAACGACGTGGGAACACGAGTGCATTCGGGACGGACCAGATACCGATCGACCAATATATATCGCATGGTACGTATTAAAAATTTCGCTGACTACAAAAAATATAATAATACTCGTACATTAATGATTTCGATGATGGATTTTTTTTAGAGATTTAAACGCCGCTCGTAATAGGTACACTACTTCGACGTGTACGAGAGTGCGACACTCTTGGGGCCGCCCATCGTAACAGCCGCAGCTGTTCGCGAAAGAAAAAAGAATACGTTTCGTGGCAAGCGTTCCGAATAATACGTGCATATATTTAAATATAATTCGACGTGGGCGAGACGGACGTTCGACCGATCTGATATTAGTTGACCGATTTACCGGGTGCCAGTTCCTATCGAACGAGATAAAGTTCCAATCGGGTAGGTAGTAACAGGGGTTCCGAGGAGCTTAACGTTCGACGGCTTTACTACGTTATAAATCCTCGGTATCGGGACAAAACCGCACAAACGTATGTGGCAGGTCCGAAACCAGGATTTTCGCCCAAATTTGATAAATTTTTTCAAATGTTCATTATTTTTCTACCCTCGGTACTAGTGCTGCGATGTTTTACAATAATCGAACACTCGTCATATTGTTATCAAGTACGAAATATTCACTGTTTCATTCGGCTGTATTGTTAGTTAACGTGTTCCACTAAGCGCGATTCAACGCTAAATTTGCAAAAATCGTTTACCGGCAAAATGATAAACATGTCGATGAAATCGGCACGGACCAAAAACATTTGAATTCGAGCAGTATTGATACTCATCTGGACGACAATAGAAAGCAAGATTCGGGACGAAAACGAAATTTATTTTCATGCTGTGTGCGTTAATCGTATCCGAGTACATATTCGATCTGACGCGGAAAAAAATCCCACTCAAATTACTTACACGCTCACAACGTTACTGTCTTAATTGGCTATCTATACATCCGTTTCGGGTGTTGGGAATCGTAATGATCTTCACTTGTTTCCCGCTCTGTATGACATCCACGATCGCAAGTTTTGAAACGGGTTGCGGAATTCGCGCCGTTGAAAACGATTGCAACACCAAGTGAATAACGTCAATGTGGTCCGGCGCATATTTTATGCATTTTCTAAACGCACCTGTGTGCTTAAGTCTCGGCACGAATCGACGTCTTCGAAGCCAAGCGCTCGAGGTCGTTAAGTAATTTTTCGGTTTCTTTATTCGCCAGTACACGTGGATAATTTTTTACTGCCACCACGGACCAAAGGTATCATTCACATTCACGCTGGCGAACAAGAATAATTAATGAGCCGCGGTGACGCTGTAAAGTTTCCGTTAACTGCGTCTCTCTATTTTTCAAACGACTTCATGTGCGATACGATCAACGCAGTTTTTGTACGAGATCGCATGAGAAACCTACACCTGCGTCCGGGGACCGGGAACGATGGGAAATCCGTGTCCCGAAATATCGGCATCGTTCTCGTCGAATAATTAATTCACAGATTAATCCGGTATACGTGGTGTACTCACATGCAAATATATATTATGCGTATACGTGTAGGAACCTGTATTGTATAGTGCGCACCGTGTAATATAATCACGCTTTACACGCCGAATTTGTCGATCGATTGACGATTAATTCCCGAAACGTTTTCCTCGATAAATCGGGATAGAGTTACACAGTCGCGAATTAATATATATATATATATATATATATATATATAATAATACAATATACACACCTTTTACATCCAGATATAATATACCGTTCACGCGAACACGATACTTTGAATGAAATTCGAAACTATTAACTCTTATAGTTCTTTCGTCGGCCAATCGGTGTGTAATAAAGCGGAGTATTAATAATATGTTTTCGAAGTTGTCATAATTTAAAATCTATCAAGTCAATATTGTTGAACATGAAATCGTACTTGGGTTTTTGTTCCAATCCTCGAAATAAATTATAATTGTGCAAAGAGGATCGAAAATAATAATACGAATTTCGAAATAAACTATTCGGTTTACTGTGAATATCTCAAATGTAAAATTAGTTTATTCTGTATGTGAGTAAAATAAGAATTGACTTCAAGACATTTAAATCTTCAAAACTACGAGGCACGTGCAAACTCTTATATATGTTTGCATATAACATTATTGTTGTTCAAATAAATGACGTTCTGATCAATATTAATTCCCTAAACACTGTTTTATATATTATGCGTCTTAATTATTATAGTATAGTACACCACATAAGCCATTTTGTACACCACATTTATGTAATATATATGTTCAGAGAGTGTACATTTCTATACATAACGAATATTTGTTAACGATTATTCAATAAATGTTTAATATACATTTGTAATCGAATACGGTGTTGTAACGTTTTTGATTTATTAATATTTGAGGTCAATTGCCTGTAGGCGAATTTTATCGCTGCCGTTACGCTGAAAATATCGTTAAATCTGATAAATGTCCAACCAGGACAACACTATTAATTATCCGGTATAAGTTCAGTGTTCGTATAAATTACGAAATCAAACAAAAATAATGGTCTTATTACTAATGAAAATAAAACAACGTTGGACATTTAAATATTAGGTTTCGATAAAACTATTACTCACACGGAACAATCGGAAAGCGTTTGGAATCGAAACACATGACTTGACAAACAACATTATGCGTCGGTATGCGTTCAACGTTTTATAAACGTACAAAGCATATTATTCATTTGTTGTTATAATTATGAATTATTTTTAAACGCCGTTAACTAATAGGATCATGGTTATAATTATAGAATTTCTGACTGGTCTAGATAGCCTAGGGGCACCTATTATAGTTTGTACGGGGCGCCAATGTCCTTATGGTTTCTACAATACGCGTATCTACTACATATGTGGTTTAAAATTTACTTTTCGGCGATAACATCTTAAACATAAATCAGTTCCTACCAATACGAAAAACAACGGTCAACAATAACGACTGTACAGAGTATGTCACGTGATTGCGGGATTGTTTACTTAATAATACACCTATAGCAGTGACATTGGTTTTTTGTTAGCCACATGAGCACACATAATATTGCGTATTATGAAATGCACGTAATGAATAACGCGTGCCGCCGCCGCCGCAAAAAAAAAAATATGACAGTTATTATTTTCACATTTATTTATTTGTACATACGCACATACACACACACACACACACACACACATGTATATGTATAAGGTAATTGCGAGGGTGTAAAATTACATTAAACCGAAAATGACAAGGAAAGTAAATTCATTTCGTTTGCTTCCCCTTGTGTTTTTTTCCTCTTTCCTTTTTTTTTTTCACCCATTTATGACTTGTCGACGAGGCGAGGGTCCGGTGCGCGTAGCACCACCGTTGTTGTGTAATAGTATATACGCAGCACACAAAAACCATAAGTAATATTGGTTTTGGGGAACTCGTGTTTTACGGTTGGATTTTATTACGAAATATTATTACCACCCACGAGACCGGGTTCATGGAGGAGCGCGGAGAAAGCTGTCCAAATCCGGCAGCCGCCTTTAATCAAAAGTAAAAGCAAGCACAAATAAGAAGAAAAGTTTTGCGAACGCGAAGATATATATCCGCGGATCACCGTTAAGTTTTATTAATAATAACGTCTTCCAGAACTCATATTTACTTATATATCACAAATGAGATGATACACGACCGGAATACAGGCACGACGGTAATGACGAAGACAGAGAAGGTCAAAACTTTTTTCGAACCTTTCCTCGTCCACATCCCGCTGTACCTTCCACGCGGTGGCGGTTCACTGAACGAAACTTTGGGAAGGAAAAAAAAACTTATTTAATAAAAGCACTACGAGAAAAATATGTCGTTTCATGCGTGCGTGTAACTTGTGTATGTATGTGTATGTGTGTGTGTTTGTGTGCGTGTGCATGTGCGCGTGCGTGTATGTGTATGGTGTGTGCACGAGAACGTGTGTGAACTTTTTGGACCCTGAGGGTAAAAATTTATGTCGCTGATATAGAACGGCTGTGAAACATCCGAAAACGCAGAAAAAACATGAAACAATATAAATCATTCGATATCGAAATGAGTTTTTAACAATCCGGGTGACTGATAAAAAGGCAGAATGAAATGAAAAGTAAATATATCTCTCCTACTCACTAACTTCCTCTCTTCTCGTCATGTGTATTGTTCACTGTAACATCTAAAACTAGCCATCATCGTGGACAGAAATTATTGAAAATCATTTTTTAATACGAGTATCTTATGAAAATTGTTTCTTTAATTCATCATTTAAAAATGTTGAGCCTTTTAATACACATATTTCTACCACCCGATATAGGATAAAAAAAGTTCTCTTTGTACAATCCTAGTTTTTGTTTTTTTTTTTTACGCAATCTAACGGATTTGGTTTAATAAGAATAAGTGAATTACAGTGGCATGAGAATTTGAGTGGCAAAGCCACTTACTGGCGACAAGCCAATATTTATTTATTAATATTGATTTAATCATGGAGAAGATCGTGACACCATTTTGTTTTTAGCCTTTTAGAAGAATCTCTAGTTTTTCTTAACATTCAAAACGTTAACAACCATTTCGGTGTATTCATAAGTCAATAGCGCGTTTAAAAATATAATGTCTCCGATATGCTGCTGTTAGTGTAATCGCGTGTCGAAACAATTATTATTATTATATTTCATGACACAAAACAAGAACCTATTGCGTTCATATAAACATATATTAAATATATGTATATATAAACAATACATAACACCGATATTGTAAATAAAACAGATTGTAATTTATGTTTTCGCCTCATTGCTATTTGAACGAGATACTGAATAATGCATGCAAAATACGCTACCAGTTTAAAATTCCGTGTTGCGATTCCGAAGTTTGTTAAATATTTCGCGCGGTAAAGGAAAAAACAACACCTAATAATAATATTATTTTCCACCGAAATGCATTATATCTATTTACGTTATTTAATATGTATACATTCGAAAATAATATACGTATAGACGAATACATTAGGCATACACAAACACACTCGATATTATAATAATATTACGTGTACGGACGGGATATATATTTATTCAGATCATAAATATAACCGTTAAAAAACTGTGTAAGCCGATAAAATATCGTTTCCTTTGTATATCGGTTTCTCATACGTACACGCGCATAAATATAATGATGTCAAGTGTGTAGACCCAAACACAAAACAAATTTATTTCGGTGTATATAGGTATCTATGTCTGTGTATAATATAATATATACGTAACGCTAATGAAAAGTTGAATTTGTTGTATTTTAAACGGACGTTTCAACGTGTATTATATGGTTTCTTTAACACGTCTTGGAATAATATTTGTGAACGTTTTTCGGTTTTTCTCTCCTTATTTCACTATCTCTCTCTCTCTCTCTCTCTCTCTCTCTCTCTCTCCCTCTCTCACTCTTCTATCTCTTTCACTCTGCCATATGTATTTATGAGTTTACATTGGATTGTATATTAATGCGACACGAAAAGAAAAAAAGGAAAAATGGGAAATGTTAGTCGATACGGGTTTTATCCAATTGCATTAATATTACAATCAAATTTTGTTTTCAGTCACACACACACACACACATATACCCACGCAGTTTATCAAATTGTGGATTAAACGATTATATTTTTCCATTTTTGACTTATTCGTAATATCGTCAAGTACCGCGGGATCACTAACCGTTAACTAACGTATAAGCTAATTGTCATCGGTGGTATGCAAAAACCGTTGTATCGCTTCGGCTTGCGGAAAATTTAAAATATATGAAAACTAATTAGCACTCGTAAAAATGTATATATAAATGTATATTATATAACATGGGTTTTGTTGCGTTACCATATGTTATCACACTCGACAAGGAGCGATTTTGACGGTTGATCATTATGATATGAGTCATATCATGATATAGACGCGCGTAAAGAATTAAATAGGACGCCGGTATTTTTGAAAACATTAAGTTGAATACAAAAAAGAAAACTCTCCAATTACTCTAGTATTGTTTATACCGAATACATTTATGCAATGCACAGATAAGAAACGTGAAAATAGTTTTTCATTTTCAATCGTAACAATTGTTTAATATTGTGGAGGAATCAAATGGTGTTTTTTTTTTTTAAGTCTTGGATCGGAACGATGTCATTAGGTTTACCGCAGGGTTGTTTAGATTTAAAACCAAAAACTAAGGACCAAAATGAGTTCGCAGGGTACGCGAGGTACGCCCGGATCACTTCTTATGCCTGCGTACACACGATCACATACTTTCGTCGATTTTTCAGCCGACGGGACTGTGTACAAATCATGCGATATTTCATTATCGTGACTTGGCCGGGACACGTGACGTTGAATGAACGCTCGGAACACGTGTACCCGCTGTTCTCGTGCGGGGATAGTCGCGTTGATTTTGGCGGTGCAAGCACGTTCTTGGACGGCTATTCCGCGCGCGCGCGACCAGCAAACCGGAAGCAAACGATCCAATAACTTACGAGCAACGTGTGAGCGCAACAGCTCATTTTGCGATTTCCGAAACGGCTCGGCGGCGACGATGTCGGCGCGAGGACCGAACGTGTCGGTTCGACCGAACGGGAAGTGATTTTTCCGTCTCGAAACCCGATATCGCTTCGCATTTACGTGTAGTACACAACGCGCGACACCGTTTGACGTAATGCCGCGTGATTTATCGTGGACACCTTGTAAACGGCCATTTGTCGGCATGCGCAAAACTCTACGTGCAGGTAACACAAATCGCGTACAGTCGTGGGCGGGATGTGCTGGGCGCGCAGCTGCACGGACCCCGGTAGAACGTTGTACGTTTTGAGTTTTCGATTTGTTCACGGAAACTATTAAAACAATGTTGACTAGCTGAACAATCTGGCCCCGCCGGCGAGATATCTTCCTATTTCGGATTAGTGAGTTTACCTACTGTTTCGGAGAAAGAGAACATTTAGGGTGAAAAAAGCGAACAATCGTCGTATTTTCTAATGATACTTATTTACACTGAATTTATTTACGTGCATCTATCTCAAATCTTTTAATCATTAAAAATCAACATATTAGGCGTGTAATAATACTTCCAGTACGCAACCGAAAAAGGGAAAACGAAGAAATCGAATTAAATGGTCCTTAACGTATTTATTATACATGAACAGTAATTATATATTTACTATTCGATTTACTATAACCATTCATTATTTATTAGCCAAATTGAATGAATTTTCTCGGTGTATCTATGCAAAAAGATAAGTACATTCCCCGAGATTCGAAATGATAAATATATATATATAACAAACGAATTATGTGAAATTGTTTGCATGTAAATTAATAATTAAATAATTTTTAAATTATAAACAAATAGTATACAGATCACAAATTTTATACAATAATATGCAAATGTGCATGTGAATTGTTCTATTCACTGTCAATAATGTGAAACCATGGTCAAAATATTATAATGATAAATTACTATACGCATATTTTATATTATTGCGGGATATGTTGAGCCAAGGAACTTCTAAAGAAAAAAAAATGGTCCACGCACCCTGTGAATAATTCTTGCGCGCGCAAACGTTTATATGTAACATAATATGAATAATAATACTGTTGTGTCATGACGAAAATGCCTTAAATGTCGCGTACAACATGATGTGGCGAAACGGTCGATCGGTCGTCGATATATTACGGATGTTAAACTCGTCGAAAAGTGAACGTCTGAAGGTAATATAGTTGTACTTATGGTAGTGGTACAAAACGGGAGACGTATAGGACGCGGATAAATTATTAATAAAATTCGCTATTTGTACGAAACGGTAATAATAATAATGATAATATATAACCCTTATTGAATGTATTAGCTTCGTGTCTTGTCCTCGATAAAAATAATATTGATTTATCGTACACGAATCTCGTCGTCAGCCATCGCGATGCAACTGAACACGGGGAAAATAAAACATAAATAACCACATTACTATTACCACGTTCGTTTATAGGTCCCGATTTATAAACAACGACGTACGCCGATCTCCATTTGCAGCAGCGTTCGACCGCGACATCGGAGGCCGCATGTTATTTCTGCGATACGCGTAATAAATATTCGACTTTTTTAATCGTGTTTCGCCGAAGACACTTTTACTGCTCCGGCATGCGCAAGGCAGTAGTAAAATTCTACGCGTATCTCCGGCACCGGTGCGCGACCGCGGGGGAGGAGGCGCGCAGGATCGCGCGGAGAAGCAGACGCGATAAATTTCACACTCTTTTTAGAACTTATCACGCACTTAACCTAACCGTGTACGGTGGCAATGCCGTAGTTGATCCGCAGAACGCAATAGGTCTCGATAAGTATATTTATGCGCGAGTGTGCAGGATAAAGATCGAGTGATAATTGCACGTCGCCAAAGGTCCCCAGGCCGCGGCGCCGCATCAAAAAACCGATTAAAATATTATATTGTAAATAAACGTACGAATAAATGGTTTATGTATAGAAACAAATAAATTAATGCGTAGCCTGGAGTAATATTATATGAGCAATGTGCGGTCGGTTTCGAATAATTTTCGAAAAATTCGTCATCAATATATATGAAGTGAATAAAATCGTGACTCTATAATACCATTTCGTGTTCGGCTTTTGTACGTTGTGCAATTCAAATCAACAATAATATAAAATGAGTTCTTGATACTTTGAACCTGAACCTAACCAACATAAATCCAACTAAACGGTTATCGAGAAAATTTTAAAATGTGTGTATAGTTCGAAGGAAACAAAACAAGTAGAATTTCGGTGCCCTCGATGAATCGAAAATAACTAAGCGCGAGACACTCTATAGAGTATATATATTTCGAATAGCCAGCATCTCTATAATTCAAATGTACCAATTATTTTTACGGTAAAATAAATTTAATTAAATGTATGGTTCAATACTATTCGATTCGTATACAGTAAAAACTATAATTCATTTATAGGATATATAAATAGGATACATTTAATTTTACAAAAAATAACGACGGTGACGTTATACAATCGTAATTTTCTGTTCTTAAATCAATAGTACAATATTATATGTTTATCGAATGGTTTTTTTAAACTAAATGTATGTACGTTACGTGTATTTGCCGCTTTCTACTTATTTAATTTTAGTACCACACGGTCAATGAGTGATCAGTGTACAGTAAAAACCACCATGACAAATTTATTTTAAATCTTAAAGGAACGCTAAAAAAACATTATCAAGAATATCAATCGTTTTGAACTCTGTACTGGATGTACTGGATAAATACATATTTTTTTTTTTTTACTTTTTGTTTGCAAAAGGAAATATTTTCTTTTCTTTTCTTTAACATGTTTATCTTTATAATTACCGATTGAAGTTTATGTAACTTAATGTGGTATCAAAAATCAGAATATCATTAGAATATTCAACGATTGTGTATTCTTATCAACCTGAATATTTATTTTTTTGCCATCGAAATAGTAACAGCTCTATATCCAATATTGTTGAACATCGGCCCAGAGAAGCCGGGTAGTACGGTTATTAAATAATAAATATGCAAATAAATATTCAATATATACCTACAGTTAAAGTGTTCAAGCACTTTTAATTCGAATTATTTGTGTACAACTCGAAGTTTCAAACATCTAATCGAAAACCTCCGAAATCGGTCACCTCGGTCCTCCGAATTCCGATTTTACTATCGATAAAAGTTCACTGAACAATATCTATAAGATTGCTAACGCAACCGTCGTCTTGGGTTTCTCTTTTTTTCTTTCGCGTTTCGTCTGCTTTAACCGCTGTACTAAAGCGTGCGTGCCGTGAACCGCACTTGAAATGTAACGACGACGACAGTACACATACCATATCGTAATGTTCGACATTACAACAATAATAGTACTTTTAGTGTGTAATACACATAGGAATATATATATTAATAAACTGTCCTCCGCATTGATAATGTAATAGCGTACAGAAATTGGCGCCTACGCGAGGCGATACGAACACGCCCTGGACGTACCGGACGCGTACAACAGTGCATTATTATACGATAGTCGAAATTAGGCATTATATTGTTTCGCGAGACGCGCGTACTCCAGTCGAGAATATTATTATCCAATACATACATGTAGTAGATATATTAATTTATGCGTTTGTTCGTGGGTGGTAAAATTATTGTGCGTCAGATTCCAACGTCGGTGTACAAAATTATTACAGCTGTTTTTATTTTTATTATTTTATAATCGCGCGCGAGCGCTATATATAAACACATATTATGATACCAAAACGTTATAATATACCGCCTGTAAGCGGATTGTCACATCGGGTGTATAATAATTCTCGATTATTTTTTGCATCACATAATTTTTAATTTGATTTTTTTTTTCTGATTCAACCGTCAAATATTATCAGTACCGCATTGAGATATGTTGTCGCCCCGGGGCAAATTAAAATATGACGCCCTTAAGAAAATTATAATTAAAAATTATATTCACCGTACTACTAACTACAGTCAGTAGCGTATTTACAGGTGGGATATAAGTGTACTATGCAAGAGCAATAAATATTGTAACTGTCAAAAAAATCGTTATACTGAAAATATGTTTGCACATATAACGACGTGATGTGCCGACTGTCGAGATAAAAGATTTAACTGTAACCGACTATTTTCGAGCAAAAAACGTACAGGAATAACGAAAATAGTTAATTCGATAACAGTACAACTAGAACAAGTTCTTAATTCTTATCGCCTTGTAACATGCAGCGGTAGACTGCGGCTTTTTCGTGATATTTATGAACGAAATAATATGTATTATAGTCATACAAGAAAAATTATAATTATATATTTTTCATTTTATGTTGATCCTCAAAAATTTTCCGCCACCGGGCAATTGCCCCCCGTTAAACGTGGCTCTGAATATTATATCTCGAAACACTTATAGAAGTTTAACGACACGAGTTCAGTTTAGTCAACGTCTTGTCGAGCGATCTCATTGCTATCGTGGGTATTTGAAAACGGTGTATAAACATTTTTGTTAATATTCATATTCAATGAATATTATTCATATTACGCCGAATCCATGGTCTCGGAAATATCGCTACCGATTTTTCATAAATCTCATTGCTGACTTCATGAATTTTTTTCACATTTTTTTCATGCATTCCACGCAATATGCAGTTGTCAAGTCCTTACAGTCGCCCAGTATATGAGTTCGGCAACGGCGTTTCTGATTTCATGAAATCTGAAATTTGCATGCATTCGGCATTTTATATTTATATAAATATTTCTAATCCCAAGCTGTATAATAAATGCTTTTTTAGCATTTTTATAGGAACCCGATTATCAGAATTAATAAAATGATACAGGGTACATAACATAACATAACTACATATTTATTCCTGAAAATTATTTTTACTATGACTCTTCGTGGAGTTTTATCACATATTTAATATTATTTCATGAGCAACTTAAAGTTCGAAATATATTCAATTCAATTCAATTCAATTATAGTTAAAAACTATATGATAAATGATAATAATTACATTTAAACCAAACCTTTTGAACTCTTTGTTACAATCTTATTAATTATTACTCTAAATTAATATTACGTTTATAAATGTATTAATCTTTGTAATGTATTTGTTATATTAATGCTGTTATTATTTTAAACTTGATTCTATATTTTAATTAGTTATTAAAGTTGATTTCTACGTTATATGATAAATAAATAAATTAACGAATAACTAATAATAAGCTATTTATTATTTAGCGTCGTAGAGTTCAAAAATGAAATTGCCCAATAAATGTGTAATTATTCAAAGACACATAAATAATAATCGAATCCCATTATACAGCAAACAATTATTCGTGTTTTTTTTTTTTTAGTAGTACTGTTTCCCATTAATTTTTTTGATGTATTCGTAAAATGAAAATAATGAAAATCTATCCATTTATTATAGTCCAGAACACACCAAAATAATATAATATTCTATTAGTCGAACTCATAATAATACAGTTATAGGTACAAACTAGAATATGACGAATCGGTATTCCTTATAATATATGCTGAAGGTAAGAGCGCATTAATATATTGTTAGTAATTACAGTTTAAGCTACGCAGTTAAGTAAATAATAATATATTATATTTTAACCTTTATAATGAAAAATGAGTTCCTATTCTTGTAGTTCGTACAAAACTATATACACGTTCATAGGTGATTTTAATTAGCTAGGTAATGTGACTTGGAAAACTACTTCCACGTTCACAAGAGAAATTTACATTTAAAAAGGATATCTTATGCGTTACGCTTTTTAATAAACTTGTATTGCTTTTAGCTGGTCATCTAATTGTCTATATATATATATATATATATATTTATATATTCTGCTTTATGAGTAGGTAACGTAAGATAAATATTTAAAAAAAAAACATTTTAAATAAATATTAGTTGAATTATCGATTATATTTCGATTTCTATTGGGGGTTTCGTTTAATTATTTATTTTTAGTTTTAAAGAAAAATATTACTGTGCACATTACCAGCAGTGGTATTTGAGAAATATTTTATTTCATCGTTTCTGTTTAACGGTTGATCTACAAATTGGACTGGTTATACAGTCGCATAACTAGCTCTGTGTATTAATTATTTCGAATAAATCTTTTATACAATCTCACTAATTTTAATTGATCACATTAAATACCACTTACAATATTAATCAGATGTCGAACGTTTATCTATAACTATTTTTCTTCCCGCGGTACGTACAGAACGATTTTATTTTATTGTTTGTTTATCCGTTACGCAATACCTACTTTGCACATCATACACACATACGGTTTCGACACGGTCGTATATTACACGGTGATTTTATTAATCTCATTACAATGCAACGTTAAAATCGACGGAGTAAAATGTCCATAATCGATCGCTATTATGTATATGTTTGTGCGTATGCGCGCACGCCGTTGTAGAAAACAAAACATTTAACGTTTAATTTTAATGTAACCATACGGTTGATTTACGGTTTGGATCCGACCGCTCTGAGATGCCCACGCAACGTAATAGTATTAATAACATTAAGATCAAATAATAGTAATAATTGCGCGGTGTAATTAAAAAAAAGAAACAGCAATAATTTGTCCACCTACGGACGGCTAACGCGATTAGGCGCGCGCGTTTTCCATTGCACAACGCACATACAGTTTCATATTATATTACAATACAATTATACGCGGGCGCGTATGCGTGTACGCACATATGGACTGGCGATAAGTATTAATACCACGGTATAATAGTCGGACGGTCGTAAATCATTTTTTTTTTTCAACAATGGAATAAAAACATCAACTTGTTGTTCTGTGTAGTTTTAGAAAATTTTAAATTAATTTAAGAAACGCATATATTATAATATTATTAATAAATATTCAAATACAGTGTGTACTGCAAGAGTTCCGAATCGTTTTCTTGCGTTTTTTTTTTTTTTTCTTGGTCGCGACGGAATAATGTTTAATTTCTAACATTATCAATTATTAAAACTTAATTAATAATATGTTATCTTTTTATCAAAAGTCGAGATAAAATGAATTCTTCAGCACTAACATAAAATACATGCAATCGCTCCAATATATTCATATCCAATTACCATTGGTAAATTAATGTTAAATACCCACTTATGTATTATTTTAAAATTAATTTATAACAATTATATACATTTGAATCATGTGGCGAATAAAAACCGCATGAAACGAAAATAAGTTACGCTACGCATTATTATTAAAATATAGTACCTACATGAGAATAATATTATCAACATTTACGAGTTAAAAACTGCAATAATTCAAAATTAGACGATTCGCTTTATGGAATAATATGTATTTTAATATTTTATTTTCCAAATAAATAACAGTTTCAAAAGTACCCTTTATTATTATTATTATTATTTCTTCCGCTCCTGTGTTTAGATAATTTTGAGTGAAACAAATCGGACGGACATTTTTTACGCTTAACACACAAATAAACGATCATCAAGTTATACGGCGAGCGGTTATCATCGTGACATCTGCAACACTGCGGAACACTGTGTAAACAGTTTTCGGACACGATGAGAAGGATGCATATTTTCTTTTTTTTCGACGGATTAACAAAATATGTGTCTCCCTGATGAAAACCGTCGAGCATGAATTCATCAGGATTCGCACACACGATGACCCGTCAAGAGGATTATATTTAGAAAACACAAACCGTACGTGAATTCTGTACGAATGCGTGAGTGTGCGCCCGTGGTGTATGTGTGTTTGTGTGCGCGAGCGTGAGCGCTCGGCGCGTTTGAGTGTACACGCGACGTAGAGGCGTCCGGACCGAGTCTTTTGATGTGTTATTTTGACGCGATTTCTATAATTACTTTTCACGTCCTCCTTTCATCTTTTTCCTTTTTGACTTTATTTTTATATACGACGCGCTCCAACACGCGGAGGATTACAACGCTATTTTAATTAGCCATTAATCTGGAACCGGCGATGTTTCGCACAAAAGAAAACACGGCGTGCAGACATTTTTTCCTTTCCGTTTCTCCACATCCATCTTGTCGTCGTCGTCGTCGTCGTCGGATTTTTATGGACCACGACCGTTGTCGATTAAACGAGCAGTGCAAGAAGAGTACACACAAACATTCGTACAACACGAGCGAACCCACCGAACATTTTACACCAGCAGTTCGTGCGGCGGTGGTTAACTTTTGTCACGGACCGTTAAGAATACGCGCCTTGACTAGGAAACATTACTCAGCCTCCGCCTCTGCGCGGGACAGTGCACTTGCATCAATGACATCACGAATTAACGTTGCCGAGCGCGTTTCAGACATAACAAATGCGCGTGCCAAACGTAGTCCTATTGTCTTCGATGCACTCGGACGAATGTAATAATACGTGTAGTTGCAGCAGGTATCTATAATAAAGTAACCTCTCATACACTCACACACGCAAACGTACACAAGCACACACTTTTATTTCGCGTGTGTGCAAGTGTCGACCCCGAGAAATTCAGAACCTCTGTCGTCGTCGATTATCCGGCCGGTTCTCGTTCGGCGGCAAACTGCATATATCACATCGTTTCCGTGCGATATATTACCACGACCGCGGTACGTGTTATTTACGCGTGCACGTAGTCGCGCCGGAGAGCGGTTAAGTTATCGTCGGTCACGAACGCTCGGTACAAACGCGCGTCGTATTGTTCGCCGAAAGAGTTTATTTTATTCCCGTCCCGATGATTTTTTTTCTTTTCGGTTATCTGCGCGCATGTGACGACAGTGTCGAGAAATACGCGTGTGTGTCCAAATCGACGAAGACGTTCGCGGTACAACAGAACCACCAAGTATTAACTGAATCGTTTGTCGTGCGTTCGGGGTCGACAAATGACGTTCGCGAGAAACCGAATGGAAACGAAAGACTTTCCGATCGCACAGTCTACGCGTATAGTAAGGTATTTCCAGAAGCCTATACTTGTACATCATTATATTAGGAGAAATTGCATTGTGTTGTATTTTAAATTTTGCGCTCGATAAACCGCGAACAACGCAACGCTCTACGAATGCTGCGATAACACCGACCTACTTCCGTTACATTTGCATAAACACCCTGTATTTATATATATATAGCTTGTACAGTACGATTTTCGTTTGAAATAAATCGTTGAATAATATGCGAAATGCTCGTGTATAGCCTTTAAAAGTAATGTACGCAATTTATAAAATTGCGGTCCACTATTATGGCTGTCATACGTCGTCATGGAAAGAAAACAAACTCTCTTGTAATATTATTATATTACTAAATGCGTACACGGCCAATGCGAATAATAAATTACATCTCAGCAACAATGACACGAGCAATTGAATAGGCTAATATGATTTATCGTTATTTTATGTTTACTATCTCAACATCTATTTTTTATTTTTAAATATTTACTATTATACTTGCCATTAATTTATCACTATTTTCATGTTTTAACGAACGAAATCGCTGCGCTTGTATTCCTTCCAGTGCATAAGGTCAAGTGCGCACATTCACCGAATTAGCAGTACAACATATGACATTACACATCGTCCTGAAAATGTCGTACGTCGTATGAGTGTTTGATGATCGATATTGAGTGTATATTATCATAATACAATCCTTTAGATTTGTTTAAAATTTCATCGTGTATCCACGCGGTTTTACCGGTGATGAGGAGAGAAAAAAAACTGTCGCTCTTATGCGCAATGATATAACATTATTTGCATACGTATAGATCCGTGAACGAACGCTGATGAAACACGCAACGATAATACACGCATAATTATGTACACATAATACGGTCGAACGTAACCGAAGAGCGCATGTGCGCATGTCGTACCGCTTAACGCGATGAACCTTTGACACTTTTCTATGGACAAATCGTAAATAATTATGTTATAATAATGACCGTTTTTAGATTTACATTATTTCCCAAAGCTCTACGTACGATTTCTTCTCGCAATGTTACAGATTCGTTTCGAGTATTTTTGAACGAGAACAACAAATGTTTATTCTGCATTTGTTGAACATTTGTTGAGCATTTTTAAACATTTTGCATTTCAACGTTTTCTCTTTAAAGTTGGAGCATTTTAAAAATTTTTTTTTTCGGGTCTACAATTTGAATTTGAAAACGTTTACTCACTTACGTGATTTCCGTATAAATATAACAAACTATAGTCGAAGCGTTATTAAAACTTAAAATTCAATTTTTTCTTCAGTCAATCGTATAAAATTTCATTCGTATGAAAAATCATAAAAATGTGCTTTTAGCGCGCGGTGAAATCAAAGATCTTTAAGAATTAAAAGCAATTTTTCATAAGTTTACCCTCAGAGTCTTATTGGGCATTGTTGAAACGATGAACGAAACGCCGTGCGCTTTGTAAATCAATAATGTAAAACAAGTCGACTAGCGGACGCTGTTTAGACACCTTTCAAACTGCTATTCGAATTGTGTAGTGATTAGCACGTAATGAATTAGGCACGGTACGTTATGCACACGTCCGTTCCCGTCCGCTCGCCAGCGCTAGGCCTATCTTCGGTGGTCGGTGAAAAGTGACCGGTAGACGTCACACCGTAAGTGCACCTGTACAAGTTGCACGTGCATCATGTACGCGTTGCGTATTATCAATGGGGCGCGCACGTGCTGAGTGTAAATTGTTCGTACTTAAAAACGCGCGAAGCGGTGGCGATATCGCTGCAGGGCAACGTACGACAAATATAAAAAACCAAAAAATAAAAGTAAAAAACGCGCGCCTGCGAATCGGCGACGGAAGAAACGATCGAACAAATAGAAACCGAAACGGTCGCACCTACTGAGAAAAATTCGACTTTCTCGTGGGTCGAACGCGGGCCAGTCGCACGCTGTACGTTTACAATCTGAAATATACGGCGTGTTTACTCATGACACTCGGTTTACGGCTTCGAACATTGTGGTGCGCGCACGCACGCCACTGTATTTTGTAACACGCTGACTGCGCGACGCCAGTGTACGTACACCCGTTTTGTATTACACGCAGCGCACACTGTTATGTTTGTGTTTTAAAAAATAATAAGCCGTTTCTGCGGCACTGTGCGTTTATTATTGTACACGTTATTGGATCGTTAAGATACAGAAACGCCGCGAGAACGGCTCGAGTTTTTCTAACACGTTGTAATATTCGTGTACTTCCACCGCAGTGGCGAACACGATATTATGATATATACCGCAGTTTATATATATGTATATACGTATATGTGTACCATGTAAACAATATGGAGTTGTAAAATTATGGCGTTCAATAAAAATCTAATAATTTTTTCCCCGTCGTTTCACTTTACGACTGTATTATGTGTATATTATAGCAATTGTTATTTACGGTGTTTCGTATCACATCTAGCTTAAGTTCAGTGGTTCACAACATTTTTAAAGCTCTCGCGTTCCTGAGAGGTAAAATATTTTTCAATTATACCCACCCATCCTGCCTAAAAATAAACATATGATTTACTTGATAAGTGTGTGATACAACAGTGAAAACATTGTATATCAATGTGATTTTCTGAAACATGGTTGTTTGTATATTTTTTTACATCTGTACTTATTTTACTTATTATTCTTTTCCGGTTTTTAGTTTTTAACGTAAATATATGCTTACCACCGACCTATCGATCTAGTTCACCTTTTCTTAGTACTCCTTCACTTATTTACGATACAGGGACGATATCATCCTCATTGAGAACCAATGAGCTTAGTGCATATAATGCTGTACATGTACACGTTACGCGTTAAATTATGTCTGAATTCCGTTTCCATGCATTATATTAACGTTCGAATATTACCGTTTGGGGATATTTAATACTGCTATTTTCCTAGATTAAACAAAAGGTGAGCCCGCCGTTAACCATTAATTTAAATTTACGTATTGTACCTATATATACGTAACTGGCTACCACGTATTGCGCATGTTTAAAACTTTGGTAATTTGATAAAATTTATCGACTGCGAAAGTATGAACAATACTCTGAATACATAATACACACACACACACACATATGCATATATATATATATATATATATATGGAAAAAAAGAGAAGAAGAGCGGAAAGATTATTATACATATATATTAATCAGTAATTCCTCTACTTAATATTCGTAGCTGATTTAAGTGGGTCCAATGTTTTTAGTCGTTATTATAAAAATAATAAACTTGTGTAAAATTATAAACAATACAATATCATTTTTAAATGTATTTATTTATTTATTTAATATATATATAAATGCAAATTCTGTAACATAATACTACAGAAACTGTTTTTATAAATTAACAAATATTATATTAGGTACTTCATAATTGCTTAATTCCTTATATATGATGAAAAAAACTTAAAAAAAAAATCTAAAATCTAGAACACAAAATAAAGGTAATGAGAAACTATTAAATATTATCAAACTATATAAATGACAAAAAACCAATAGGAAGTTAAAGGGAGAGCTTAAAATATATATATTTTGTTTGAAAATGTATGATTAAATTGTTTAGAATATCTAGTAGAAAGACTGTTAATTTTGAAGCTTGTTATAAATAAAACATATGACGATGAAAAATGTGTGAAATATTACAGAAATTTAAAAAGTTATTTTATGAATCATGAAGAGGTATGTGGATATTAAAATTAAAAGATATAAAACTTATAAAAAAATGTTTGGAAATATTGTACCATGTTACTTAATTTTAATATTTTATTTATATAAATGAGATGACAGTATTCAAATTAGATTGATGCAAGAGAACAATAATACAATAATACAATTTAAAAGGGATATAATCTACAGATTTTGTACCTATACTGTGGTTACATCGTTCAGCATCAGTAGCAGTGACAGAATTCTAGTACCTAGCTAAGGTAAAATATATTTAGGGGAGGCTTAAAGAAATTAGCAATAGCCTAAATAAATATTTGATATATACTTATATTTATATACAATCGACTCTCGATAATTTGAAGTTAAAAAACTTCGAATTACATAGAGTTCGAATTGTAGAGTAGTTCGAAATGATGAGAGAGTAAAAAAAAAAAAAATCGAATTATAGTGTTATTATAAAATGTTATTTTTTATTATTTTATGTGTTAATTATTTCAGTAAATTAGGTGGTATAAATTAGAGTTATTTACTGATCTTACATTTTTAATTAAACAATAGAACAATTGTACTATGTAAATTAAATTATTATTATAAAAAATAATTATTTTTAAGATATTAATTCTTTAGTTATGGAAAATAATAAGCTAAATTTCTACACGATTGTATAGTAAATTAATAACAAAAAGATTATAAGAATAGGTACAGATAAAATACATTTGATGAATAAACTTCGAATTGCCGAGCGTTGAACGAATGATACTTCGAATTGTCACGTGTTAATGGTCAGTTTTCCCGAAATTTAATTACGAATTACTGAGTATACATAATATATTATATGCTTTGTTTTATTTGAATTACCATTTGTTTTTTAAGGAACTGAGCATTTACTTCAAATTACTGAAGGTTTCAAATTATTGAAGGTTTGAATTATCGAGAGTCGACTGTATATATATATATATATCAACAATAATAGCAACAAGCACTTGCATAAAAGAAGGGGGTCAAACCTCTTGTTACTTAATTTTTTTTACACTTAGTACGTAGACTTATTAAATTAATGATTTGTATACATGTGTTAATATTATTTTGGGGTGGGTTACAGGGGGCCCAAGACTTTTTAAGGTGAGTCCGGGTCTACACAGTCCCACTCCTGATGCCGTAACTGTTCAACACAGTATTATGTATGTAGTAGCATAGCATGTTGTATTTCATAGTACAGCGCGTACAAACGCGATTAAACGTTTACATGGGTAACGGACGTGAACCACGACGAGTTTATCCAAACGGTTTAACACTAGTTTAGTAAATATATGTATATTATATCGTATATCGATGTTCAACAATTATAATAAAGTGCATCGCTATTACCTACATACTGTTCTGTATACATGCACGTGAAATGCACTGTGCGGAGGAATTGAACGAACAATGCGTGTACTACGCGTGTACCCGCGTTATCGTAGAATGTTATTTACAACAATGGTCGTCGGCTGCAGTAAAGAATATTATGCGAAACTCTCCAAGTGTACAATAATAGTAATAATAATATAGGTACTCTATCCGGTTACTGTAGTGGTTTTGTTTTGTTTTCTTATTTTTTTTTCGCGTTGTTTTCCGAAATATTATCTTGGTCGCAACGTAACGACAGCGGCAGCAGGTCTCACGTGATCAGCAAGTAATTTACCTCCACATTTGGCTCCTGTATGTGTACGACGAATAATCGTAATACGCAATATTGCCGGTACCTAGTATATTATAAATTCACGGGAAAACATTGGTGGAAAAAGCGAACGGACGGCTGCTGCTGTGCGGCAGAACCGCGCCGGAAGTCGTAAGCTTGGCTCGTTATTAAGCGGCATCCGCGCGTGTGTTACACGACGATATTGTATATGGCGCATGAACGCGGTAACACACGACACGTAATCGCAACCACGGCGCGCGTCGTTATTTTTTATTACCGCTATTAATTTTTTGTCTTGTGAAAAAAATTTCCGTTTTCCTCTCCGCTGTCTGCGGGTACGACGCGTATTACGGTTCGGCGACCGGGGACGCAGAGACCCGTTGAAACATATCCGCGTGATTATTATCAATACAGCATACAGAATCAGTTGTACATAATACAGGCGTACCGTTCAGCATTATTTACGGGCCGAAGTCGACGACGATTTTTACGATTATTATTGTTTTCGTACGGATCGCGCGCGACCAAACACGTATTTCGCCCGTAAACCGCCTCCCCGCAGCGGCCCTGGACCGCGTTGCACAATCCTCCGCACCCGCACGGGTACAACACGCTTCACGAACGGCGTGCGCCCGCGGACAGCACACGATAACGTAGTAATAATAATAATAATAATAATAATAATAATAATAATGATAATTCGCCGTTTCGCGTACAAAATGCGTGTGCTGTGCTCATGTCGTACGCGCGGCTAGTTTATCCTGAAGACTTTCGCCGAGGAGTTACGACCTCTTGGCACGATACCTCGAAACCGGCTGCGGTTACACACACGATCGCGCGCACACACTCGCACGCACACAATATTGAGACATCATAGTCCCACCGGGTGGTCTTTTGCCGAGCGCACGAGTGCGTACGCCCGTGGACTCCCGCGACAATGGGGCAAAAACAACGATTTTATTTTTTTCCCTTTTTGCGAGCGTTCGCTCACGTACAGTTCATACGCGCGCTGTGTACGGCGCCGTGTGTTCTGTATCATTTCTTCTCTCCTTTCCACCAACACCCCGTCCCCCGAGTCACGGTCCCGGGACAAATACCGTGATTTACACGTTCGGGAAACCCGGTGGTGCGAATAACGGGATGAACATCCCCGGTGCAGCGGAGGCCCCGCGGGGTGGAAAGTGCAAAAATGTGTCTCTTTCCGCGCGCGCGGTGGCTACGTAGATGACGACGGGTGTAGAAAGTGGATTTCGGGTCGTGTTTCCAACAAAATCCAAAAGGGCACATGCGGTAAATCGCATTACAGGGAGAAGAAATAAAAATAAAAATGGTATGACCAAACAAAGAGACAAATGGACCTCCCCGATTTTGTTTCGGGTCCGATCGCGCCCGCTGTGTTTTATATAATAATATAATATATATTTCTCGCCGGATTATTGTTGTCCGACAAGACAAAACGTATCGGAAATCGGATTAGTTAAAAATTGTTGACCGTACACTCACTGCATTATATTATACGTACACGCATACCCATACAACCATAGTCACGCAGAGTCGATATCCGAATTCTTGCGAATACCCAACGATTTGTTTGTATAATATCAACAGCGTTCCGTTTGCGTATTGTCCAACGGTTGCTGTGTTATTATATTATCATTGCAGTTGACAAATCATACTTTCGTTACACAATAAAAACGAAAGTCGCATAATCGCAGTATCACGCTGTTTTGGGTGGTGTACAAGAGGACGAAAATGTTTTTGATTCTGAGAGACAATAATTATTATTGTACATACAAATGGTTTGTATAGATCTTTTATTATTATTATTAATATCTTTATTTTTTGTTGCTCGAAATAGCATTGAATTTAAAACGCAATTCGGTATACTTTATGGGCTGTATAGGAATTCCAACAAAATAATATACTTCTAATATACTATTGTTATTTCTATTGATAACACGTGTTCTAAGAATTTTTGTAATTGAGATATTTTTGTGTTCACATATTATACAAGGTATGTTATATTTTATTACAAGATGTTTCAGGGAGGTATTGCTACACACATTCGGTCGACAGTATAGTTACTATTTCTTATTTTTATTGTTACACTATGTTTTATTGTTGAATTATTGATAAACATAATATGAATAATATAATGTCTTACGAAATCGAACCTTTGAACGATATACCATTACATTATAGTGTTTTTATTACGTAGAAATTGATTTGGAACATTAGGTGAGTAATAATAACAATATTGTGTATTTGCTACCAGGTACTGCTACCGCAATAAGTTATTTTTAAAACTTTTAACATTATATGAATATATACATAAATAAGCTAACAAATTAATATTCAATAAATATTTATATATTACCCAATGGACACCGTTTTTATACAACGTGATAATTTTGTTATAGACATTTTATTATTTTTTCAGCCGAATAAGTTACGAAATATAATTAGTAGGATCTAGGCTATGTTACATTATTCATTATTAAGACAATCCGTTAATTATTTTCGCATTTATACTTTTAGTTATAATATGTCATGAGATCATTCGTATGTGTAAATTACTCATTACAAAAGGAACTAGTTCAAATTAATTTCATTTTCAATATTTTTCAAATATAGTGTAGTCGTAATATTTCAATTTATACGAACACAAATTCAGGATTACATATTTTGAAGAGTGTATAAAAATAATCTTATTTATTTTATTGTATATGTTGATAAATAATTATGTTCTATTTTCAAATACTTGCCTTAAGAAATAATAACTACACCACATGTGTAATATTTTTAAGATTAAAATTGTTAATTTTATTTTAAGGTAATTTAAAATTATTTCTAAAATGGTTTATTTTCTATAATATTTCCATTATAAAGAAATAAATATGTGAAAAATATAAAACATTTTAATTTAATGAATTTTTATTGTTCTTTTTAATAAGTACTGTGCAATATCATATATATTCTTAAGCGTAATGCAAACTCATTCTTTCAACAATCAATAACAATTCAACGATATCTTTAATAATAATTTAGTATTAAATGCTTATACTGTTTAATAGTACGTATTAAAATAATTAAAAACAGTACCTACTACGATAATCGTTCATTTTATGTTCTAGGAAAAAAATAATCGAAATTATAAATTATAATTATTACCAAATATCGAGTTTATGGTACATTATACAATATTACTGTATATGAATTCAAACTTCTTTGTATAATCAGATATTTTAATGTTAAGCTTGGATTTCGGTCAAATTTATTAGAGTTGGATTTTAAGTGCATTTTATGAAGGCTATAGTTCCCCTTTCTAAATCTCTAAAAGATATTTTACATTTATGTAGGGGAAAACTCTAAGCTCAAAAACTTATTTTAAAATAATTATAATTTAAATGCACATATACAAGTATTACAACACGCCAAAAACATTATCTCGTGCAATTTATTGTCTCACTAACACCATAATATGGTGTGAATTGGGCAAGAGTTATAATAATTAAAATATTTACTAAATAACGCACACATATAAACGTGTATGTGTGAATATATAATTAGTATACGGTATAAATGAAAATTAAATTTTTTCACGATTCTTATCAGTTATACTACGAGCTGCATGCGATTAAAACATAATACGCATAAACAAATAAATTATGAACATTTATTTTTACCCGTATCTAAATGAAACGTACGAGTATATATATATATATATATATATACCATATTTAGCGCACACTTTCCCCTGCATGAATTTTATATATTATCGGTTGATATTTTATTCCATTGCTGTTAAAAGTTTGTTTTTTACCACGCCAATCGCGTAGTCATAATACGTTGAAAATATTGATAAACTGAAGGTAAATACGTACGTTTGAAGTGAAAAAAAAATGTATATTATACTGAAATTGATTACCGCATAAATAATAATAATATTGTTTGATTAAAAAATTCTTGTACAGTTAAGTATTATAGCCTACAAGCTAAGGCTAAAATGTTGATGATACATGCACTTTGCATTGTTTTTCAAAATGTTTCGCGTATGTTGCGTGTTAAAATCTGGAAAGAGAATAGGAAATTTTGTTTAGCTATTTTTTGAAAATTAGCGTGAAATATTATTCTTCTTCATTTTCTAGTGAACTTTTTTAGGGAACTGTTGAATCTAATTTAAATTTGGAATCGTATTTAAAGAGTTTAAGAATTTTACAATTAGGTACTCGAATCATATTACCAAATAATAGAAATGTTAAAACATCAGTAAATATTATTTTTAATCAATTTTATAACATAGAATGTACACCAAAATCATTAAAAAATGAAACATTTTAAATAACTTTTTTTTTTTTTTAGTCTATGATTAAGGATTTTTTGGAAATAAAAGCACTTCATTAGGTATGATTAGGGGCTTATACATTTTATTTCTTATCTAAATTGAAGCAGCTGTATCCATGTAAAACCTCGCGCTTATAATATAATAATACCTACGCAGAAATGCACGCGGTCATAAGTTATAACATTACGACAACGTATCCTGGCAATTGAAAAAATTACTATTACACATAATACATTTTCGCGTTCGTTTTAAATAATTATAATAATAATAATATTAATGAATGCGTGTATACTTACACTTCAATGAGAGAGAAGTCGGCTGTGGAAAATATGATACAAATTTGTATTTTTTCGTTTTGCCCCAGTGCTACAGCAAACAGTGTATAATATTATGTGCGTATGCTAGCACTCAAACAAACCTGAATAGTGAACCCTTTTCCTTTTATGATTCGACGTTATTTAGATTGTCTTGATATTGTCCGCGTATGATAATAATGCGTGTATACGACGCAACGGTCCATTGAATATAAGCTCTAAGGGCAAGCGCACTGCACTCGAGAAATTCTTTTAAGGATTTCTGAACATTTCCATAATATATATATATATTTATATATGCATACGAGTGTAGTACGCATGCATCATTCGGTAGTTAATATTAATAACAGTTATAACTTTTACGATATTAATAACAATAAAATGTGGTCAGATCGATGAGGCCATAACGTTTATGACGTGATTTATACGCTATATATAATACGCTATTTAATTGTGTACCGTATACATTTCAGAATACCATTTACTTGTCCCAGGACAATGCGAGTCGTAGAGTGTAAGAATGTCATGTAAATGTAATAATACATAAGACGCGTACTGTTCGACCGAGTCCTTACACACAACTGGACTTCGAACAAGATACGATCGTATGTATTTTTTACGTTAATATTTCGACTTGGCGTGATCACAGGGCAAACGTCATATCTGCTTTACACAATTATCTGCAGTGCAGTGCAGCACATAATACTATACTAATCCCATGTTAGTAGCGAAAATACGAGGTGTAATCCCTCCCTCTCCATTGAGATTTTTTTTAATTATAATTTTAAATGAATGTTTAAGATCCTTAAAAGTACGAAATACACATGCAAAAGTTATTATTTTATCCTATTACTACCCATTTTATTTATCTTAATAGACCTTTATATTAAAATATTAAAATTTTGTTACTAGAATTATATTGGTGAGTAAATATACTCCCAATGAAAAGTTCTATTACCCTACTGTCCTTCGTATATAATATCGGTTTTCTCAAATTGCTCAGCGGTGACTATATAATTTTAAAACTACATATATAAACTGTTTAGGCCCGTGCGCAAAGAAAAGGAGTGGTATTGAGGGTTCTAATTTACCCGTAGAGGATCCTTTTACATACATTTTTACTAAGAATATACATTGGCCCAGTGCCGGATTAAGGGGGGGGCAAAGGGGGCAGTTGCCCCGGGCGGCAATTTTTTAGGGGCGGAAAATTCTTAACAGTGAATACGAGAGTTTTGAATTTTTCTAATGTATTTTAATTTTGAGGAAGAATCATCATTCATTGAAAAATGTGTATAACAAATAATAACAGTAATATTATATTAGATATTTATATCGAATCGCCTACTACAGAATTAAATATCAACATAAATTATTGTCGTGGACAATCCTACGACAATGCCAGAAATATGTCCGGTATGTATAATGGTTTACAAGCTCGAATCAAAGAAAAATCAAAAAATGCAATTTTTAGCCCATGTTTAGCACATTCCTTAAATTTGGTTGGTTGTCATGCTGCTGATGTAACTAAGGAAGGTTATAACTTTTTTTCACTTGCCCAAAATATCCATGTATTTTTTCCTGCATCGACATGGCGGTGGGAACAACTTTTAATAAGTTTGAAAAATATACCAAACTCAATGTTTGTAAAAAACTTATGCCCAACGAGATGGTCGTCAAGATTTAGTGTTTGTAAGAGTTTGAAAATTGGATTTAAAGGAGTGTTAAATTCGTTGAAATCTATAGCTTTGAATTTGGATCAGAAAGCTGCTATAAGACATGAATCAGAATCCATGTATAAAAAAATTGACACGCTCGAGTTCTCATTTATGATAGCTCTATGGACGCCAATATTAGAAAGATTCGACGCAACAAGTAAAAATTTACAACGTGTTAATATTGATTTATCTTGTGTCGTGAAATTGTATGAATCTCTAGAAATGTATGTACAAGATATAAGAAATAGATTCGATAATATATTAGTTGAAGCAAAGCAAATTAGTGGACATGAAATCTTTTCTTTTGAAGAAAAAAGAAATAAACGAAAAAAATGTTTTCATGATGACCTCGATGTTCAAGACAGAATATTTCACGGACAAGAGAAATTCAAAAATGAAACATTTTTACCAATTTGTGACACAATTATTTTATGTTTAAATGAAAGAAAAATGGCTTATATTGAGATAAATAAGATATTTGGTTTTTTTTTTAAATATGGAGGAAATTGACAATGAAATTTTACGCGAAAAATCAAAACAATTAGTAGCTATCTATAGTGAAGATTTAGAACCTGACTTTGAAAATGAGATGATTCAATTTAAAACTATAGTGAAACATTTTTCTGCAGAAGCAAAATCATCTATGCACAGTTTGCTTGAAGCATTAATAACATCAAAGTTAAACGATTCATTTCCAATTGTAGAAATAGCTTTAAAACTGTTTGTGTCCATACCATGCTCAAACGCTAGCGGAGAGAGATCATTCTCCGTTTTAAAGAGAGTGAAGAACTACCAAAGAACATCATTATCAGATGAAAATATGTCATTGTTGGCTCTAATGAATATTGAGAATTGTGTCCTTCAAAGTATGGATTGGAATGATTTTGTTAAAGAATTTGCTGTACAGAAAGCTAGGAAAAAGTTATAATAATACTAAAACTAATGATTTTACGATATGCTTATAAATATATATAAATTTAACACTGTTGTTTTGTACGTTATTTTTTTTATGATGGGTACAGGTTTGTAAAGGGCGGCATTCTAAAATCTGCCCCCAGGCGGCATATTCGTTAACCCGGTGCATTGGCCTCATTCTATAAAAGTTAAACTTATTTGTTACCAATTTTCGTTCCAACAGGGTAAATTTACTCGATTTGACATATTTTTCTTTTGAATTTTCGCACCTTTTGTCACCCACTGTCGATCATCGTTGTAAATGCAGCCATCGATGAACGCATTATTGACTAGTCAGCTGTTAATGTTGTTCAGACATTTGTTGAAATATCAATTGATTTTCGATTCTGAAAGTTTAAATTACGGATATTCTAATGTGTAATTTTGTATTGATTTCTTACCTAACATATATGATTTTAAGCCCCTCTCCTTCTTGAGAGATTCTTGCGTACAGATTTGACACTGTTATATACGAGAGAATAAGAAAACTTATTTTATTTTATGTTGTGTTATTCTGAATGAAAAAATTGATAGAATAATATACGCAAGTTAAAATGTAACTTTTTAATTTCATGTAAAATGCTAGAAAAATTTGTTTGGCCAACTAAAATTATTGACTTAATGTTGAGTTTGCAAGATTGTATGATTTTTTTAATTTAAATATTATAACACAGTTTTTGTGAGTAATTAATGATACAATTGATTACTAATCATGAATGAATATTTTATTGAAAATGTTTATTAATCACGAATGGAGTCAACAAAATAAAGTTTTGTTAGCACATTTAAAATATTTAAAATTTACAAATGGCCATAAATATAACATTAGGTAATATAATTTTTAGTGCATACTACTCTAGAGGTAGATCTGAAGCTGTTCAGTAAGGAAGGGGAGAGTGAATATTAATATTTATGAGTGATATAAAGTACAGTGAAGAATTTACCACAATTTGAGCAATTTATAGAAAAAAAAAAATATAGTGCTCATAATCAACATTGTTTTTTTTTTCATTTTTAAATATTCTTATAACGTTTTCCATATTTACAATGATGTCATAATGTGTAAGCATTAAAATCCAAAGGGAAGGTAGTGATTATCATATCACCCCCTCCATAAATCCGCTCCTGTGCTATTCTACACACGATTAAATGTGCATCATTGATGGTTCATTGGTAAAATATGGACTTGAATCGACCAAAATAGTTTTCCGATGCTTACTCGAATTGTATAACACATTTTTCATTAATCGTAAACGCGATTTGTTGTGAAACGCTTTGTAAATGGAGGGGTAGTCGTATTTTAATACATGTTAAATAATTGCATTTTGTATTGTCTTTTTTCCAAGTCATGTTATGCGTATAATATAATACGTAACATAGATACATCGGAGATAATAATATTCGTGTAGGCTATTCTGTTTTCCGTTCAACGTGCATTATATATATATTGTATGTATATTATATGTATTGTATTGTATATATATATATATTGTACTATATTATATATTATAATATTATTATAATGAAAGGTCTGGTAATGATACCTAGCTATGTATAATTTCAGCCTGTTCTCTTTTTATTTAATTTATTTCCGTTCCTTGTTGCCTCACGTGAACAAACTCATTACCTGACGGAATGCAATTTTTCAATTATTTTAATAGCGTCGAGCCCGCGTGCACACCGGGATTGCGTTAACACGTCAAAAAACACATAAGTGATATTACAAACGTTATTGCAATATATAAGGGAATTATTTAAGATTATGCAGGCTCGTTTTGTGTGTGGATATTTACCTGCAGAGTTGCAGTGCACCGTGTAAGAATATTTAAATGTGGTAATGTGGTTTTAAATAATTGCTATCTCTTATCGTTGTATTACGGTATTATTACTTTACGTGTATATATATACACATGGAAAACGCAGTAACAATAGTGTAAAAAGAAACGAAATAGAAGAAAAACACAATAATTAACATGTAAACTTTAACTCGTGTAGAGCGCCGAATGTTGTGATTGTTTAACGTAATTTAAGTGGTGTGTTATTTTTCAATTACAAATGCTAATTAATATAATATATATATATATATACATAAAATATAATGGGTAACTGCAGGCCTGTGAATTCAACAAAATCGTTTCGTAGAGAACAGCCGAAATTCGCACGTAGGTATCCGAATACATACGTACAATACAACGTTGCAGGATACGGGCCACCGAGTGTTTTATACATTATTTTCGTAAGAAACGGTTCGGTTGTAACGGACGTAGTACGATGATAGGTACTAAAATGTATTTTATATATTATTATGCAGGTTATGCGATGAGCAGAAGAGTGAAGTATACGCATGTTTTTGAATAACATTATAATAGTAATCGACCAATCTGAATTTCCAATACACTGTTATACGTGATGCATTAAATAATATTTCCAATTAAAACGGGATTTTTGAAGATAAAAAAACCAAACTTAAATGACATTATAATATATAGAATGCACGTAAACGGGTGAACAGCGTACATCACATGCGGCTGTACGCACTTTTCCTTTGCAATAGTAATAAAATACCGTCGATGTTCGCGATGTTGTAAAATATTACGTACACACGAAACAACGTTATACTCGTGTTATACTATACATTTTGAAATTCAACGACACAATAAGGTTTTTCTTTATAACCGGTCAAATCTAACGGCGGAACTTTCATAAATATTATAAATAAATTTCGTACATGACGTAACGTGCATTATTTTATTAAATCGAAACGGAACTTATCAACATAATAATTTATAATAGATTTTGGATGGAAATGTATTATAATTTTACAGTCAGGGTTCGTATGCGTCTGTGTCAATACTCATATCCATCATTCCGCGCAGTAATGCATTTAAACAATAAAAATACGTAGGCGCAGCGTACACGGTATAAAGTTATTTAAAAGTCTAGTAAAATTCTAAGAACGTAGAGAAAACATAGTCCTCCGAAGAATCGGACGGCCGTTCATTGATTTTGACCTTTATCAACGTCAAATAAAAATAACTATGAAAAATACCTATATACATTTATGTGAATACGTAATATGTAACTCGTTTTTTACCCTCACTAATAACATAATACTATAAGATATCTAGTGTTGCACATTGTTCCCATCGAGAGTTTTACCGTCAAAAATGAAATTCGATTTCATTAAATCGCGAATAAGCGTAAAAAGAAAAAAAAAACTTACGATATTTTAATTCGACAGTAAAAAATATTTGTAAAAATCATTTGTCCTAATATTCACGATTACGGAACGTATAATCATATTTCATTGTAAACAAATCGTGCAAATTATATCTTAGAAGCTATAGGCGTCCGATACCTTCTATACTAATGATTCATGACCATTACCTGCACGTTTGTTCGTAGTATTATATGATAGTACCTATGAGAAAATATTAAATAATGTTATTATTCATTAGAAATCCGAAAGCTCTATTATCAGATGCGTTCCACAGTAAAGCATTCAAGATTTTTCAAACCAGGCAGAAACAGAAAATTGTTTAAAAATTTTTTTTTTTTTTAATTATTTATTTTATTTTGGAGGATACCACATTTCGCATGTATTACCCTCGTATAACTATCGTGCTTCCTAGTCAATCTGCGTTTAACAAAAATAATTTAGTGTTGTTAGCTTTAATACAAGATTAAACTAACATATTATCGAATACAAAGGGAAGTAAATTATCTGTATTTGAAGATAATATGAGATACAGATAATATATCTGTATTCTTTTGAAATTTGAATATTATACACAATCATAACTCGCATAAAAAGTGTAATAAATATTGTAAAAAATATACGACACCCCGCACAGATAATTGTTTTCTCTTTAGGTTTAATAACAAGATAGTTTACAGAGCTAGTTGTCAATTAAAGCTAACAACACAAAATTGATTTTACTATAGTGTATAAACATATTCGTTAGGTCGTACGTTTGTAAGATAGAGACAAAACATGCGGGTTAGCGGTAACGTATTCATAATATTTTAACGTTTTCAGAATGAAAAATGGTATTGGTACGTTTATTTTACAGCAAAATTGCCAAATGTAACGTAAAGAAATTACATACTTGGTTGAAAGAGCTTCTGTGTCTCCCAGCCCATTTACTCTTAAGTTAACCGGTATCGTCCAGTCAGTAGTATAATATTATAATATCAACAGCGCGATAAGTCCATATAAAAATAATTTATTCGCATAAAATTTGGTTGTCAACGCGATGTGCCCGAATTAGAAATCGAATAGATGTCGACAGCAAGACAAAATAGCTGATACAATGTAAGAAGTATAAAGTAATATTATAATGGAAAAAAAAATTAATCAACCAATGAAAAATTTCGAGACGTCCACAGTGACATACGTAAAACGCTCTCCTTCAAAGCGATGCGATACTAGCGTCAAAGTCCTTAAGAAATTGTGTCCATTCTGAACAAATAAAACACACGCACACATACACACATTTACATAATACACATTATATAAATATATTATTATAATACGATTTGTTTTCGTTTTTTTTTCAGCTCGCGCATTACAAAATCTTTCACCAGAATCCGCCCGTTGCACGCCACGAGACACGTTAATTATCGATAACAAGCTAATGAAATATACCTCCTCTTCCCTCCTGGCCACCACCACAGTCGTGGACCCGGGCGATGATATTACGTGGGTGTGCGCCGTCACGATCGGATTTTTATTTATTTTTTATTTTATACGCAGCGCACAGTACTAGTTGAATTATTATTATTATTATTATATTTATGTGTTAAAGTATATAAACTGCGCGCTCACGTGCGTGTGTAAGTACACTATACACGCATGCGTAATCCACTCAGCGTTATTTTATGGAAGGCATTATTGTATAATTTGTTTAGAAAATACACATACGGACACGGCATGAATATGCTAATGAATCTATTAAAAATACGCACACTGTTTAGCTGCGGAGATTTCTTAGCCAAACGTTTTCAATTGGCGCCCGTCGTTAAGGAGGTAGACCAGACTTCGATTTATTATTTTCATAACTGGTCTCGGTACAACACTGGCGCATTGTTCTAACATAGTACATGATATCTTCGTAAGTCTAAACAACAGTTGGGTTCGGGTGCAATACTGACACGGTGGTCATACCAGAAATACCATCATACTAGTAAAGACCGGGAAATTATACTGAAATCTGAAATCAAAGATTCACGTAGTTGAACGAAAACTATGCGAACAGAAGGTTAGCCGTGGATTGACTATAGTTCGAAAAGGTGGGCATTATATTTTTAAAGCTCTACCACGAATTTCCATAAGTATTAATAAAAATAGAAAAAAATAAATGATACAAAAAGTGTGACTACGAGTATACCTGTGTAGAAGAATTTATACATCAGAATCATTTCTTTCAGAAAATTATCAGATTTCTCATTCATAATCAACCATAATCCTATAACTAACCTGGGAAATAAAAAACGAAATCTAGAAACAATGTTTAGTTAAAATACATTTACATTTCAAAGTTTCAAATTATTTATATGAAGTTTGTGTTACATAGTCACTTGAAATTTTCAAATTTTCCGAAAAGTATATGGTTATTTTTGGTTGAAAAAGTTAGAACATTAAAAGCTTAATTTATTTTAATAAGAAATTTGGTTAACTTATTCTTGTATTTCAACCCATCTAGAAGTATTGCCTTTTTTATTTATTTATATTATTTTAGTTCAGATATACCTCAATCAGTAATTATTACTGAAACTAACATATTTAATAAAAAAAATAATTTAAAAATTGATCATCAGTTTTAGAACACGGCCACTGCTTATAAAACTTATCAGTATTCCCAAGTATGTTTTATTAGTATTGTAAATATAAAGCTAAACTATTTCAAAACATTGAAAAAAAAAATTCTTACGAATTCATGTGTCGATGTAGAAGAAAGAGACTAATTCAGAATCGACAGTGAATCGGGGGAAAAGCAATGCGAATGCAAATTAAAGATATCATATGAACTAGAAAAAATAAAGAAAACAAGTAAATGTTTATAAGTAAAACGTAAACCCACTCATGGTATGAATACTAAAACAATAATTGTTTGTTTTTTTTTTTTATCTTATGGTAACGCGCGTTCACATTGTCTTACAGTCACTTATAATAAAATCCAGTGAAGGTGCATGCATATCATACGAGCGTAATATTGTTAATAATGCATAACTTTGCTTTATGTAATATAGTTGTCGTCTACGCACATCCGTGTTACCAGCTGTATATACGCATATAGTATATTATACATTTGACCTGCAAAAGGGTCAAGGCAACGGCTATGAAAACGCAAGAGCATCACATGATCGTGCGAGTCACTATAATATGGCCCATAAATATGTTGCATATTCCCTACGATTTACATAGACATGTTGCGCGTGGAATGCCCCGTAGAATATTATAATAAAACTACACGGACGCAAGTGTACACTTTTTTACCTACCCGGTTAGGTCCTGCTGGTATAATATCATACGTATGAGTTCGCGGTACACCATATCACATGCACGTGCATGACCAGGAATGTACGGCAGACTCTACTTCATGATTCGAAATTCAAGGAATTGAGCTAAAATGCCCATATACAGAGGTTTTTGGTTTATCGATGTTTTGAGTGGATGGTCTAGGAAAATCATGAATAATTCGAATAAAAATAATTGAATGTTTTTACTACGTATATAATACTTATTATTTATTTCAGGTATTTACATGTTCAATATACATATACGAAATATATTTTTAGTTAAAAAAATCAATAAATTATTATAAATTATATTACAAAATTCAAATATATAAAACTACGATATTATGCAATATCCATAATACCATGCCGTCCTTATTTTTCGATGCTATTTAGCTTATGTGAAAATGAAAAATTTGAATAATTAAGATTCTGACTAAAAATATTTGAACTGTAGAGTGTGTCTCGCACTTCATTATTTTCGATTTATCGAAGATCGAAGTACAAAGAAAAAAAATTTCAAACTATATTCATTTTCTTAGGAGATTAAATGGTTTTCAAACAATCGAGGTTGAAACTATTAAAAGTCTTCTGATGAAGTCTTTTTATATAATGAAAAACCCAGTAGAATATTTGAGATTAATGTTTATATTTGAGGTATATAAGGCCAACTATTTGAATTATATCATATTTTCGTCTAAAGCAACGTATGAAGGATATATGATAAAGGATGTCGTAATTCTAAAAAAGTGGTCAAGTCGATACCAAATAGACTATATGCCAATATGGATACCAATTTTAGAATCTTATTATCATTACCATGGCGCATGTAACCGTAGAAAACACTTCAAATGGGTTTTTTGAATCTTCCTAAACAAGTTCTGTTTTATTGAATATAATACTATGTATTAAGGCAACGCAGTAAATCGTCGTGTTAAGTTTCGGGACCAATCTCGTGTGCGGTGTGGGGTCGACGAAAAAAAAGAAAAACAATGAGCAGGCATATACAAATCGAGAACTATACGCGCATAGATAATATTATTTTACCGCATAATGCAAGTACATAGGGTATTATATAGGTATTATTATTATTATTATTATTATTATTATTATTATTACATAGGTACATATGGTATTATCGCGGGTTACAACGGTGATGTATATTGTTATATTGTCTGGTACGTTTTCCATTATTTTTTTTATACATATTTTAATTTTTTTTCGTCCCTCCGTACTAATACGTTCTCTCGAAGTATACGATGTTTATAATGCTCGCGAGTTCACCCTATACGTACGCGTATATAATATATATTATCCATTTTTGTCGTCGCCACAGGACATCCATCTTGCGCGACGTCCTCGCGACACGGACGGGAGACGTTTTCCGGAGCCCAATGAGGCGGAACAACCACGTTTTAACCACCTCCACCCCATTCCCGTACGTCGTACTACGTCACCGTATTATAATAGTCCTCTCGCAAACGGCTTCTCCTTCCCCTCCTCCTACTACCAGGCGCTCACCGGTCTCAGTGGCGACACTTAACCAAGCGAAAACGTCCGCGAAGGGGTTTCTGGTCTGCTCATCTGCACAATGTGCACTACAAGTGTATGTACTTTATACTGACGATATGTTAATCGGTCAATTTTTCACGGCTATTATTCATCGCTAACGCTCACGAATCTCATACATTGTGTATGTAATATACGCGATAAAAAAGATGAACGTGGCGCGTAATGCTATATATTAAAATATATGTCGTTGATACACCGACGTCGCGATATTTGAAACCGCTGATTCGCAACGTTTCTGTGTTGTTATTAGGTGGTGTTTTATTGAGAAATAAAGTATTGTTACTTCAAAAAATATTAACATCAAGAAAAATGTTATTAAAAACGTACATCTGGTGGTGTACTGTACGTTGGGCGGATATGAGACATAAGGATTATTATTGAGGATTACATAGAAAATTGGATGATAGTGAGGCAATCGAAATGTGATACTATAGAAAGATACAAAAGACAATATGGGAATGATAGGACCAGTAATAAAGACATTTTAGAAAGTGTTTTGAAGAATAGATTGCCGTATGGAAAAGTTTAGAGAAAAGGCGAAATTAATGGATAAGGCCTATTTTTGGGCACGCAATGTTAATAGGACTAATGTTGGAGAAAATGGTTTATGAACAAAACCAGGTAAAAGACCTAAATCACAATACTATATATGAACAAATGATAGAGGATTAATAAAACGTAATTCATACCGACAAAGAGAAATGCCAACGACAAAGAGACATGGATATCATTGCAAATTAATTCTTAGTTTAAAAACTGAAGAATTTTTTTTATTTTTTTTTGATTATAATAATAATAATATGATAGTAATGCCTGATCAATAAAGTAAAATATCTGTGCATATTTTTCAAAATACGACAAGATTTAACGCGTGTTTACACATTTTTGCATAAACACTTAAATACAATTTTTTTCCGCCTCGTGAAAACAAGATTTTTCACGATTAACGCAACGAATTAAAAGTAAAAGAAAACCCGGGAAAATACTTTTTTTTTTTTTTTTTTTTTTTTTATTTAAGAACCATCAGCAATAAAACTATTATAGTTCGACAATTAGATTAAAACGATAAATAGAATTTGTGTGTACAATTTAAACGATAACATTGGTATGAATATAATGTTAATAATAGTTTTAGCATATATAAAATAATAGAGAGAAAAAAGATAAGATAAAAACATAATGAGGTGATTATTGTTAACAATGATAAATAATAACAACTAAGCAACTTTAGTTAGAAGTGAATTGAGGACTGTGGTTAGCAGGGAGATAAGAGGAGTAATAATAGCGTTTAGATTGGAAATAAAGTTGGACAGAATGGTTGAAGATGAACCATTCGTGTTGTGATTTTTCGTTGCTTCTGCGTAGTTTTTCGGTTTGATAGGAGGAGGTTCGGTTGGAATGTTGGCCGCCAGAGGGACTGCTGGAGGAACCGGTGTATCATTATTATCTGTGTTATTCATTTTTCGTGCAAGGCGCCTCTTGAGATAATATTTTTTTTCCTGCTTGAAGGCTGGGCAGCCTCTATAGTTGGCGGTATGAGCGCCGGAACAAAGTACGCACTTGGCCGGTGTGGCACGAGATTTGGTGCATTCATCGGTGGGGTGGTTTTCACTGCATTTGACGCAACGTGGTTGATGGTTACACCAGTTACGAGTATGTCCGTACATTTGACATTTTTTGCATTGGGGAGGTTGGCGAGATTTTCTGGGCTTTTCGATTATAACTATGGAGTTTAATAACTTAGTTACTTGAAATATTTCTAGATTGTGTTCCTTTGGTTCAAGGTTGATTAGGAATAGTGGCAACGGTGCCTTTGTTTTTTTATTCTGAATATTGCTAACGTTAAGGACAGAAAATCCCAATTCATCAAGGACTGTCTTGATATCCTCGGTGGGAGTGGAGTAGTGTAAGTGGCGGATTACAGCTTGAATTGGCCGCAAATGTAGAGGTGTGTGTGTGTGAAAAGACACACGGCTCTTATTAAGAATAGACGCAGCATTAGCAAAAATATTGTAATTGGCCGAACGAATCGTTATGAATGCCATAGAAGACTTAAAGGTAACTGCGTCTGGGCCCAAAATGGAAATAATATCATACTTGAGCTTTGAGAAGTTAGTGACATTTTTAATGTAGATTGTCGGAGCGCTGTGGCTAGATCCGTCGCTGGTCGGTTGAGTAGACGTTTTCTTTGAATTATCCCCTTGAACTAGTAGCTCATCTGTGACTGGGGGTGGACTGAATACCTCTGGTTCGGAAGTTGTGCCATCGTCGAGGGCGGCAAACCTATTTGGGGTGACAAAAATTTTGCTTTTCTTTTCGTCAGTTGTTGGAGAAGACGGAGATGACGATAGATTGCGTTTATTGTGCGTGTTATTTCGATACATATCGAATGGCCGCGTATATAGTTACGCAACAACCAGGTAATTGAATATAAAACGCATGACGCTATCGGGAAACGATAAGGAGTAACATGCGTGTTTACTCTACGACGGTCGGCACCGAACTGGGGAAAATACTTACACCCGTGTATCGACTGGTAAATATAATTTTTAGTTCATTAATTCGAATGAAATATATCGTTGGTAATACGCTTATAAAAATATTTGTCTATAGTATGTACGTACCTATCATAAAATGCGTACGAATAGACACATGGGCATAAAGTGTATTGCAGTTTGCATACGATTAACAGAATATTTTTACGTAGATTATAATGACAGGCCTCGCGGATCACATTAATTTTTACGACGTTAAAAGTCATGCGTTGGCGGTTAACGTATAATATACAGCGACCGCGTGTGTATTTTATTCAAAACATTATAATGCGCATAATATTACTATTAGATATACTATATTACGTAGATAAGTGCACGCTGAAATTAGTAAGATTTAACCGTTTTCAGTGTTTATTTAGAAAATATATTATAATGTTAACTATACACATTAACTGTTTCCAGAAATAAATCATGCTAGTTAAAAGTAATTACGTTTAAAAATATTGTAATCATAAACCTGTTTCCTTTTTATTTTTTCAATTTACCCGTCGCTTTTATATATTGTATCACTTGACAGTTTAATGTTTATTCATTAATATGTTGTTAAAAAGTATAATTATATCGTTATGATAATAATTTATTCTTTTGTTGTTGCTCGTTGAGTTTCCGTCGGAGCTCCTCCACGCGCAAGCGAACGACTTATGTGCCCGAAAGAATGCCCCAAAGGTGATGCGCGCGCCGTAATAATAATGATCGTATTACCCGTATGCAGCACTCTTCGCTGCTTAAGACTATTTTGTATTTCTCAACCGGATTTCACATCCGTTTACCCTATTCGCATTGTGCACTGCAGACGCCCTAAACTCTGTTCGAATGTATTTATTTCCTCGTGGACCCATTGTAGTCTCTTCGAATCGTGTACCCTCCAGATATTTAAAATTTGTCACAATGCGTACACTAAGTTCGATCATAGATAGATCTACAAATTAAAATGATGGTTGAAGGCTAGATAAAAAAGTTACTTTAAATACTTAAAAGCATAGACATACATGTTTGAGTTTTATAGTTAAAAAAATATTCATCATACATGGTTTTAAAATAATAATAATATTTATAAAATTAGATATCTAGATGATCTTGAAAATACTTATGTTTATTACGTGGCAATTTTTTTTTTTGTTCCAACCAACCGTTATATTTTGTGAAAGGTGTATGTATAATCATGGTTACTAATCACTGCTAAATGCTAATTAACAATATATATGATATATTATAATGTTATAATTATAGTGTGTGTTCCTCTTTATTTTAATTGATAAACTGAAAATTAAGGTAGTCTTTGAAATATTTTAAATACCTAAGGCAAAGACGCTTCAGTATCCATTTTTTCCTCCCCTATAGTGTATTTATCTCTGTATACGATACATATTGTGAGAGGATCCACCGACTAACAGCAGCAGCGATAGCTACAATATCAATAATTATTATGTGCCGTAAATCCGCGATGGTAGTAGTCATTAATTTATTTACACGGTTTCTCTCCCCCGTTGTTCGTAATTGGTTTCTACTCATAAATTTAAATAATTTTGAAACACGTGTACATCATTATGATAATACATACGTATGGTACGGGCACGAACGGGTAGATGACGAGTGCGCGTACGTATGAACGGTTTTCGAAACGCGAAGTTACCAGAAAATCGGCGGAAGAGGACACGATGGGAGGTCATCGCGCATAATATTATAATAATGCTATGTATACGCACAATAGTGGACGCCGTGTTTAGCGTGAGAGCTCGTGCACACGAATCCGTAATGAGAAAATGGCAAATCATTCCGAGGCCCGTACACGGTACACACGTCGGATACTGGATGTACGTGCACGTAAATATTGATGGATATTTGCGTGAGCAAAATGGTTTTTTCCGGTTTAAAAATCAAAAACCGACACTATCATTGGGATATATCTTATAACTGGTAATGTCTAGTAATATCTAACCCATTTTTCAAATTTCTAAGAATTTCACCGATGGTGACGACAACCCAGAACGCGGCACGAGTCTAAAAAACGAAAGGATGGTCATGCAAGAACAGATTTTCCAATTTCATTCAATCCCGAAGAAATACTATAAATTTGACAATACATGTCAAATACACATTCAATTAATATAATTCTGGCTTTTGTTTCGCCTGTCGTAGCCAGCATATCCTAGCATATCTATTATGCCTTAAACCGCACTTATACAAGGCTCAAACGAATACAGATAGAACTACCCGAAAAATGTTTGAATCCTATTTTTTCGAATGTCCAGGAATTTCTAATTACATAATCGATGCTAATTCTTTATTTACTATGTATAATACTGCGAGTATCTATATTAATGGTCACTGGGTGAAACCTAATCCGAACGCTGTGGCCGTTTTCTTCCGCATACAACGTCGACGACCTAACGACTGTACGTAGACAAGAGCGACAATCCGTTATTCCGCGTTGCGCAACTTCACGGAACACAATGTAAACATGGCGAAATATGATAATAGTTACAACACAACATCGGCTGCGATAATTTAGGCAACCGACGATGCTGCGGGGGGAAGTTAAGAGGTACGGGTAGGTTGAACGTACGAACCGGTTAAGCGCGTCCGTTATACGTGATTGTGTTACAGTTAAGCTTACAGGGTGCGTTTTAAATAACATATAGATTTCAAAAATTAAACATAATATATCTCAAATAATTGATCGAAATACATTTCGATATTGTATTTACAAAGCTGAGCATAACGTCAAACAAATACCAGGATCGATACCATGGAAACAGTTGTTATGGCATTTTTATAACACCTGAAAGAGTTATGAAATGTGTTCTGATATACTTTAGCGGTATGCATCATTCGTTTCGATAGCTGCAAATAGTTGGTTTGAAAATAGAAATTACCACTGAAACTGCAGAATTTGTTTACCAACACGACAGTCTTGACCCCTTTATCTCTACCCGTCAACGATACTAACAAATGTTTAGAATTATGAATTATTTAGTAATATATTTAATAATTATTTAGAATTATGGTAAAGAGTCCATGGGAGTAGATACAAGACGTGACCGATGCTTCTCCAAGTCTCTTACAATAGAATAGTCCGAAAAAGCCGTTATCGTATTCATTAAAACGGTATACGCATGGACGCTAAAATTTTCATTGAGCTTATCCTATAACATCTAACCATATGCATTGTAAACGCAGTACGAGTCCATTCTATAGAATTCCGCACAAGCTCCAGTATAGTCTTGTTTTTTAATCCACCGCTTGGAACACAACACCACCAACAGCTGAACCGTGTTAAAATATTAGTAACGCTCGTATGAAAAAAAAAAAAAACAATCGTTGCAAAACACCGAATCTGATCGATATAATCCATCACAACTAGTTTATGTACGCACCCACCAAAGGGACGAAATATATTTGTATGTAGTATGTAGACCCGAAATTCACCCTCTTTGATGCGTCACCGTATTGCACGCAGTGGTATAGGGATTTCAAAAGCGAAACTAGTTTCGAACAATCGCGTCTCACTGAGGGGTAACATCCGCATCATTGGCGTTATTACATATTTAATACATTTTCCGAATATATATTGACTTCGCATCGGCAACTAGTCGCTGTAAATTAGCCCTGTCCTTTTTTGTCCTTGTGTATCGATCAGCATTATTATTATTACTATCGTGTACTTGTTTTATACTACCGTATAGTGGTGGAACGCGTTTTTGGGTTAAGAATGTTTTCTCAGGAGCAAGGGAGATTTTTATAGTAGAAAACATTATATGATTTGATGGAACACGATTTTATTTATTTTATCGGCTGCAATATGAGTGCTCTGAACTCTCGGGTAGTGCTCTTTCATGAATTGAAAGTTTCATGTATGATTGAAACCTATATTTTGGTATACTTACGTTGTGCCTTATTTTTATTTTTACAAAATCATTTTAAATATTTATTTTCTGTTCCTCAATATAATTTAATAAAATTTATAAGTCTTTAAAATATATAGTAAACATAGTTCTGTTCAGAATTGTTCGACCAATGGTACATTGGTTTCAAGCTTAATACACCAATATACAGCAATTTCATTCAAGCGTATCCATATAACACCGACTGTGGATTTTCATCCATTATTTACGTTTAAGCCATATTCCTAATGGTTGGATCTTATTTCCCGTAGATCTATATTGCTCCAAGTTCGGAAACGTGTGGTATATATTTATACATTTAACATTGTACGTCTCGTCTACAAGTAACGATTTCGGCAAATAGTGTCGTTTAGTGAAAGCTTACAAGAAACCGACCTACTTTACTATAAGTTCTCGTGAGACGTGGGCACCTACACATGTACACATAATGTTTGCACAAAAACGAAACAAGGTCCATTCATACTGTGTACTATCGTTTTAATACAGCACCCCGTTTTATTAGATTTCTCATTCGAAATACACGCACGTACATCATTTACGACGGTACACGAGCTACCATCTCGTTTTTTCAAACCCCGCGAAGTAATTGCTTCAAATAGCGCGCACGTATAATGTTAAATCATTTGATTAAAATGCGAATTCCTTTCGAAGGAACAGTAATATATAATGTGGTATATGATAATCAGTAATCGCGAAGTACGTATGAGATGTATAATGATTTAAGGGCTACGCAACGCATTCGGCGTACGAATATCATATGCGGGAAATGATCATAACGGTTTTGATCGATAAGGAAAACGTTTTCGAGATTAAATCTGCGATTCGTCTCTAAAGAAAACGCATTTTCGTAAGCAAAGCGTATAATACCATTAGGTAACTTCTGTTTTTTCTCCAGTTATATTACCCCGAAACCCGAAATAGCGCGAGCGCATATATTGCACGTAGCATATTATAATACAATTGGTTTTATCCGAGGGAAAAGTACCTGTATACAGTCGTTTTTGTTTCTTACTACACGTAAGCTACGATGGTTCGATTGGGAAATTATGCAAGGAAATATTCGTGTTAGAGGGGCAATATATACTGATTGGTTTTTAATCGGCAGGATCGTTAATGGAAAGTAAATAATCTGACTCCTGATCGTGCAAAATAATATAAGCAACTGTAATATGTTAGCTGTGTACGTGCATTATAAGAACGAGAGTGAGCGCGGCCACATGGAGATGGAAATTAATGACACACGCGGAGCAGCGATGATTTCGCCTTCGCATTTCGACTTTATCTTTCATCTTCGTACAGCAACAGTACAATACCTCGCCCACGGAACGTTTACGACATGATTGCACGCGGAAACAAAAAGGTTCCCATAATCGAGTTAAGCTAATATTTACACTCACGAAAAAAAAAAAATCAAAGATTAAAAGTCCGCGTGACCGAGTAACGATAGTTTGGTCAAACGCAATATAGTAATAGCGTACGCGTTGAGGTGCAACAAATATTATTTTAATCCAACGACATGGCTCGGTAACATGTTAGTGTCGCGCGGCAACCGAGGAATATTAATTAATTAAAAAAATATCAAACAGTCACATTCAATATTCTAGTAATATTATTGAGAAAGCATGTTTGGCATACGTCCACCAGCTGACTTGTAACAATATACACATATTGATGCGCTCGATCACAAAGCAAAGGTACTTGTGAAGTTGAACGCATCGTGGCCGACACGTATCAATGTCTCAGTTCTTCTATTACAACCGAACTCGGTATAGCCGATTGTCTTATTTGAAAAATAATAATCTCAAATAATTATAAAACTCGTATTTATAATTAGTTGGTTGTACCTATGCATATTACGCTGAGCATCATTACAAAAAAAAAAAGTTCTAAACAAGGAGTGGGCTTACAGCAAAAAAAAAAAAAAATGAGATTTATTTCGACGTCTTAAAACTGTAAGACAAATGTATTTCGAGAACCATATGGATAGAATACGCGAGAGCAGTTCATCCTACGATTTGAGTAAAAATGACCGTCAAAATAGTTGAGTTCCTAACAATTTTGGGAGTATGAATTTGGCACAATTAATGATATTGTTCATAGTAAAGTGGATACTCTCCACCTCGACAAAAATGTTAATACAAATATCCAAATTAAATGTTAACGGACGAATATATTAACGTATCATAAATACAATGATTCGGAGCCGGACGTTTCGGCGCAGCCATTTCGGCGGAGTTGTTTCGGCGTAGGACGTTTCGGCATTAAGTCATTTCGGCGTGAAATCCATTTTGGCGTAGTCACTTTAGATTTTTTCATAAAAGTGATTTTAATTGCGTTTAAATAATATGTTTTCTATCAGATATATTAAATATATTATCAGATTTTTTTATATAAAATTGTATTTATAATTTTAATAGTATTCTCCTTATTTTAATTAATGTGTTTATTATACATTTTTTTGTTCATTTCATTAGAATAATATATTAATAATAATTCAATAATATGTTTTCTGTCAGATATATTTATGATTAAATATTATAAATATTAAAAAATATTAAATAAATAACTTCAAATTTATAAAACTTTAAAATATATCTACGCCAAAGTGACCCTACGCCGAAAAGGCACTACATCGAAATGGCCACGCCGAAATGTCCTAGTCCGATAATGATTCAATATTGTACCAATCGAACATGGGAGGCAAAAAGTAATTACAATGTCGGAATAATAGATGAAATGTAGCCACGCACAGTCAAAATGCTATTTTATTGAAGTATAAAATTAAGAATATGTTAATATGTGTCACAGCTATTATGAAATCCTTATTAATTATGAAAATAATATTTTCATACTTCTATACGTGTATGATTAATTAACCTAGAACATAACCGTACGAGTAAAAATAGAAAAATAAAAATCGCTTAATCTAATGTTAACGTCAACGTCTAAAAAAATATTCTTTTAAGTATATATAATATATATAAATATTATTTTAAGTTTTTAATGTTAAGTTGCATTGTTAAATTGATTTGTTAAAGCTGCAGTTTTAATAATATTTAAAGCAGTCGATTTAAACATTGATAATTTAATTTTAGGAGCTATTTATTCGATCTCGCAAAAAATATTTTTAAGCGTAAAGTATTATGATTTAATTTTTTGTCCATTTTCGTATTGTTATGCAGTCACGTATAAACACGTATGTCTTAACCACGGTGCAATATAAAACAAAAGAAAATTATCCCTCTTATTGTACTCATGAGCCTTGAGATGGAAACGGCAATTATTCGCGAGAGAAATTGTTATTATTAAATTTTTTTATTCTTATTGAAAAAGATGCAGGACGGTTCGTTAAGTATAACCCCCGCAATGTCATTAGATGTTGCGGAGATAAGGCGAATCTTTTGTGAAAAAAGAATATTTTTTTCGCGTCTGAGAGGCGATCGAATTTTTTTTTATTTCCAACGCGTAGATCTGCGTCGCCCCGGTCGATCGCTAAGAATTCGAAATATGACTAATAAAATTATAGGTATATATAAAAAATAAAAATAAACCAACACGAAATAATACCTATTTCGTGTTGGTTTATTTTTTTTTTGTGGCGGTATACGAATGACGGTATGTCATCCGTATACCGCCACATTTGAAGAATATGCGTCTATCTTGGAGATTTTTTTTTTCACCCCGATGCCGGTGCATTCCCGTAGCTGCAAATGGTATTTGACCGGTGCATTTTAGTGTCACTGTTCGTCAAAATATACGTTTAATTTCCCCAATCCCTTACATTTCGCACAGTGACCTCATGTATCTGCTAAATGAATATCAAATACGTATTATAATTACGTACATACCACAGAGACCGAATGAAACGTTTGCTGTTTTTTTTCTACTTTCGTTAAGCATTCTTAAAAGTTGCACGCAACGTTCTGTGTCCGGTTAGTGAATTTTTCTTTCTGTGCATATCAAACGGGAATTGAATTTTTAAATCTTACCATAACAATATTTACAAGCAACCCGCAAACGAAAATAATTAATGTTCATAAACTCAATTTTGTAGACTTCGTTTAGTGCGTATATACAGTACGGAGCGGAACGCAGCTATTCCTAGGTATATTAAATTCGAATATTTATTTTGTCTTTGTGCGTTCGTTAGACAGAATAAGGAACAAAAGAAATTTGTATGTGTTATACTCGGAAAGTATTTGATACGGAATTTAATTAAAATATGTTAAAAAATTTTATCAGCTGTAAAGCAAATGAGAGTAATATTATTCTGTCAGCGTATTGCACCGCGCCGGACAGTTATTTTGTAATGTTTCTCTGCCGATTTTTCGGTTGTTCTTGACAAAATACGAATTAAATGAATTTATATTTTTGCCGTGAATTTAAGTAATATCTCATTCGTCGTGCGACAATAGCGTAACTTTTAGAACACGGTGAAAATTATCGTTTTTTCGGTGGATTTCAGTGGACAACCGTCAGTCATCGCGATATTTGATTTAGACTATTCCATAAAACCGCATTATAGTGTTTATTAACATTCTAGACGAATCGCATGCCGTAAAAAATCCCTGTGTTTCAGCAACACGACTAGATCTTATCGACAGTAAATTTTATTTGTTTTTAATTTTACAATAGTAGTCATACTGCATCAAAAGTGAATTCAAATATATTCATAGTCTCTTTTTTTTACTACACTTTTATTTACTAAAACATACTACATATAATTAAAAATTACAATAAATCAGTAATAATGAATGTGGATATACTTTAGGACTTGGACGACCCACCTGATAATAATAACAGCCACCAACTGGTGACACTTAATAAAATTATTACGCTATATTTGCAAAAAAAATACATTGTAACAGGCATGGTTTTCGTGTTTTAAGTTTGGAGGAATTATTACTTATTGCCAATTTTGAAGTGGAGTGATCCTCGGGTTTTTTTTTTATGAATGTTTTTGTTTGGTCTTGCGTAAATACGGAAATATTATTTTTCCCCGTAGATGTCAGTGTTATTTATGTACTAATATTAATACGGCACGTGTGACATCAAGTACCGCCATCATGTATGTATACGAGTAATATGTACGTATGTGTGCGTGTGTTTAACTATATTATTTACAAATACACGACGTGAGTGCTTGAGACAAAAAACGCTATCGTCGTCAACACAATACGAGTTTACGTAAACACAAAATCAGAATATTGTTTATTGGGCAGCCGGACCTATACAATATAATAAATATATTTTACGGTATATCTATCGTACAATATTATAAGTGTTTATAATAATATACTTATAATCAATGCTGGATCAAAGGATGCGCTAAGGTGGCTATAGCCTCGGGCCGTAAGTTGAAAGGGGCCATAATATATTTTATATTCGTTGGCTAAGAAATATAACGTACTGTTTTATCAAGCTAATTGTCACTAAAAATTAATTTACAAATATACAATATTTATTACAAATAACTAAATCTGAAAAAAAATGAAATTTTTTTTAGGTGAAAGAGCCTCACCAAAAGAAATAGCCATCCTTATATTATGACCATAATCTCGTCCCGATCATAACCGAACGTAGTACATAATAAGAATGCACGCGAGTAGCGTACAAAATAATTATTGTACTCTACGACCAAAATAGAGATTGAAAACATATCAAAAATAATCGGTATAAGAACCCAATCTAACCTAAGCTCACCGGAACTCTAAGTTAAATTATATTTTAAAACTAGAACCTCGCTTGATCCTTTATTGGAAGGAATGGGACTGTTTGGCAATGTAATTTCGGCAATAAAACATTTCGGTAATATGTCATTTCAGCGATTTACCGAACTGGCGATTCGGCGAATGATCGTGTCTATAATTATATTTTAAAATAAATCTCAACCCATGAATTATAATCAATTTTCACAAATATAATGTATAATATAATATAATATAATAATTATTTATCATATGTTAGAATTTTTAACTTCAAAATGTTGTTTCGAATAAGTCTTAGGACAAAGATAGACATTTTTGTACATTTTGAATGAATTTATTGCTGACGATAGTAGAAAATTTAGGCGATGCTGATGTAAAAACGTGTGTTTAGTTTGATAACTCACGGGTTTTTTTTTATTTCAAGATTTAATTCTAAATTATAATAGCATGTGCTAACAAAATTTCCTAGACAGTTTTTTAGAATTTATTTAAAAACTGGAAGCTCACAGACACTGATATATTTTTGTAAAAGTTTTTTACGGTTAAGTGTGGTTTTTTTATAATTTTATTATTTTTATATTTATACATCATTAGTAGATAATAAGGACTAAGCAAATACGTAGATATGTTCTTATTATTATAAGGATTTATAAAGTTCAAAAATAATCATTCAAGTATCTACAAAATTCAGACGTTTGAGTACCTATAATATATTTCTACGTAACAACTGATAATAATATATTATGGATTGCAACTAAAATAGTATTATGTAAATAAATTGATTAGTATAAAATTCTATGAAAGTGAAATAGACTTTGCTGTGAACTATCCTCTGAAACCTCACACGCTAACTTTAAACAAATATATTTTATTAATTCGATACTTTAAAAAAAATTGGTGTTCAATATAAAGATTTACATACTGAATACTAAAATAACTAACAAGTGGTAATTCGAGATTGATATATAACAATCAGTGAATAAGTTATAAAAAACAAAGAAGGTTATTTTAAACAGGATCTTTTAATAAGTCAAAATTATTATTAAATTGTTTACTTATTTAGTGCTCTCTTTGGCCTGATAAGATATCTGATTGCAAATCGGTATTAACTGCCATAATTGGTGGTAATTAACACTACTAATATTTTATTACATTTTTTAACGAATCAAATCAAAACAGATTTTTCTAACATATGTATAATACCAACACTTGAAACGTATTTATCATATTTTAAGAACCGAAAAGAAACCGAAACCGAAATTTCAATTTTTTTAAGAACCGGCATCAAAACCGGAACAGTTTTTTTTTTCGAAACCGAACCGGAACCGAAACCGTAAAATTCATCAAGCTTCTAGGCCCAGATATAAAATATACGGTCGTAAATATCGATAATCGACTTGCATATAGCCGGTATTATATATACCTGTCGCGTATTGTGATCCTTATCGAATATCAGCAGGCTATCCGCTATCCACTTTACCGCGGTACACACAGATGCTTTTAGATTCTGTTTGTTTTTCGTACCCACGCGCACTACTATAAACACATACATAGTTAATTAATTACTAACTGTAAAAGGTATAGAGTACACGACGTATTTAGATGGTAATCGTATTTTAGGTGTACTCGAATCTCGATGTAATATTTGTTCGGCATGAAAGAAACAAGCATTATTGATAGCCAATATTATATTATTATTATTAGGCGTACAGTGAAATCTGTCTAAATCGAATTCTGAATAAGCCGGGAACCGGTCTATATATATGATCGAAATGGTACACAGTATAAGCCGGAAACCTGTCTAAAACGGAATATTATTATCAAGCCCTATGCGATTCCCTAGTACACTGCAGTTTTTTTACTGTATGTAATAAATAATAAATAATAATAATGATCCAGGCAAGCATTAAAAAAAATAAAATAAATATTTATTTTGTCGTTTTTATAAGTACTTGTACAGTCAAGTCAATGTTGTACAAAAATATTTTACACGCTTTACTTTGACTTTTATAACCAACTATTTGGCTGTAAGCGTATAATAGACGACGGGTTCTATTTCCCCGTCGACTACCGAAACATTCCATCACCGCTCTTCTTGCATGCATAACTTCCACTGCTACGTTCATAGTCATAGTACTTACGTATACGTATACCACTGTTCTGTCTCGATCGCACTCTAGTGATTTCTTCAGCTGGTGTTTCCGCGTCTTTGATCGATTCCGTCAACTTATTATTCACATGTTGTTCTGCGCAACCTAAACGTAATTTCGAGATCCCAGGTGTGTATTTAATCTGATACCAAATTTTATTCTCCTTAACTTTATATCCCATGAATAGTGATAGTATCATGAGTGCATTAATATTTAGACCAGATGGTTTCGATGTTTGGATTTAAATTAATTTTCTGTATTCATTAGGCATATTATACTTTGTACATCGATAAATTATAATTTATTACATTATTATTTCGTTGTTATTATATAATATAATACAGAAAACCGTGGAACAATTAGTGAAAGCAATAAATTATGCATACCATTATCTTGGACGTTTTGTTGTATTTTATAAACGAAAATATTGTTTATAGATAGCTTTTAATAATCAGAATAACTTACTGTTACAATAATATAGCTATTCTTTACTTATTCAATTTGCATTATATGATACAATAGATGGTCTCTAAAATTGAGTACTTGCATAATATAATTTATATATATCATCGTTTTAATGAATAATTTTCTATTATTATCGTCGGGATTTTTGAAAACATCTCTGAAGAGCTCATTAAAATATTGCTGAATGTAATAAAGTTATTTTCTCGCTCAGATGTTCACAACGCGCATAGTAACCGAACCAAAGAAACGGCCCATTTGTGTTCAGTTAAATTATGCGTACGCGAAGAATAGGGTATATACATATGAGATAACTTGTAGCGTAGTAGTGCGCCGGTGTAAACCGAGAATAGGCATTTCATTTTCGTTATAAATCAAGTTTTTTTCCCCCCAACAACGACACGTATTTTAACGGAACGCGGTATTTTGTTAAGTTCGTTATCATAGAATTGAATATTTTATTGTAATCGATTAGGTTGATCGTACCTACGGCGACACGCTTTCCGTTCAACTAAACACCACCAGAAAAATAATGTAAAACTCGCGCGGAGGGAAACACGTGATTCACAAATGTATAATTTTATACGATTTTAGCATTTCAAATAATAGGTACCATAATGCATAGTATATTATATTATATTGAATAATGCGAATGACATCAATTGTGCAGTCAAAAATTACATGGTTTGTAAAATATGAAATGTTTTGTACGTCGTCGCCGGATCATAACAATAGTAATAAAAAAAATATAAAATATATATACATATTTTCCGTGAAAAATTGTTCATGCGCCACTCCCTACGGACTTTGTTTGGTAACATCGCAGCCGTCATTTTGCGGCGACGGGAGCGATATGTTCACCTCGTAACATTTGCATACGAGTGCACGAGTGTGTGTGTGTGTGTGGACGCTTGTGTGTTGCCTTATCGCTTGTAATGAATCAAAAATTACATTCAAAGACACATGAGTAGTGTACACCACACATACACAAATACTTAGTCATTTGATAATGTGTATACAAAGCGCATTGAATAAATTCGACAACGTCACCGTCACGACCCCAATGAACGTTCTGGACGCTGCAGCTGAAACGAGCGTATATACGCTGCTCTAAATAGAGAAAATTAATAAAACAACTATTGATGTTAAACTAAAATTTTTCAAAAGAATGATTCGACAGAAAAACAAGACACCATACGTAGAAACATTAATATTATTTTGTAACTTAGGGAGGACTCTTTTTGTTTTTTTTCTTTTCAAAAAAAAATATTATTAACATAATTATAATAAGAATCGTATTTGAATAATAACTATATTTATGTTAGATATGCACTTCATTAACAGGGAAATGGAACTGACACTAAAAAATACAGCGTTGAAAAATAACGATTAGTGTGACGGTCATAATGGTTTAAATAGTAATAGCAATAATAATAATAATAATAATAATAGTAATAGTAACAGAATAAAAATGATTATATTAAATTTCAGAGAAAAATAAAAAAAAAGTATTTAATTTAAATTTCATCGGCAACTTTTCATGATAAAAAAACTACTCCCCTGACATTTCAGATCGTAGTCTCGTTTTCATAAATAATTATTCTTTCTCTCAGCGCATCTATAGAATACGATTGTACCGAGAACAATTTTATTCGAAATAAGATTTAAAAATGAAAATGTTATACTGTATATTATACGCTGTGATTACGCATGATAACTAAAATTTAAAAAAAAGTTGTACATCATCGAAAGTGTCAAACGTTCTAAGAAAGGGCACGAACTTTATATTTGTATTCAATTTATAATAAAACTACTATATATACTGTGCACATGTCTAATGTATTATTAAAATGTGACGGAGAATAAAAAATACTGTAAATTAATTATCAAAAAAATGTAGACGTTAAATACATATAATACAATAGGTTAAATAACCTAACCTCGTATGTTGTATATTACACCAGTGCTTCTCAACCTGGGGGCCGTGGCTATATGATCGGGGGGCCTTGAAATATTTTTTTTATTTAAAATATTTTTGGTTTTTCAGTTATTATATAACCATTATAACCGACCATATGATTTATCATTTTCGATAAAGTCTAATGTTAGATTACTGTTATTAAATAATAACAAAATTGTTATTACATCGGGAAAGTTTCGAATATCACACCTGACATAAATATGTTATGCGAAAATATGCAAGCCCAACCGTCAAATTAATAAAATTAATTCACATTTTTTATTTTTATTATTTATTATTATTATTAACTTAGCCTTTTTTAGCAATTCTTTTTTTGTTTATAATATATGTTTTTAAGTCTTATACATCTATACATTTTAATAATTTATTTGTGTGAAATTGTGAAATTAGTGCATGTAAGTATAGTATATTAGTATATCATTGAAAAAAATAATACTGATGACCTTTTTTTATTTATTTTTTGCTTTTATATCCATGGAAGGGAGCCTTGACAGTTTTACATTACATTTAGGGGGCCCTATAACAAAAAAGGTTGAGAAGCACTGTATTACACGAATGGATGACAAACGAGTGGGTGGTTATATTGCTGCAGTATACGGTTAATTTTCGGATGAATTATTATTTTTCAATCAATTATACAAAATTGGATCATATTTGTGTAGGAAATTGCACTCAACAATACAAAATACAACTATGACATTTTATTTATGTGCCCAAAGTAGAGGGAATATTATAATATTTATCTATGTATATATAAAATATACTTCAATGTTTTAATTAAATAATTCGAAGGTCAAACCAATTTTAATTTTAGCTGTATTTTTGGAACAAGTTGGGTGAGTTAGGTTAGGTACCTTGTATAATTTGCTTACAGACAATTTGATAAAAATTTCGATAAAACGAATTAATTGCATACGAAATTAATTTTCGAACGGTTACGAATTGTAATGTGATATTATAGCGTATTAGACATTGGTACATAAAACAGTGTATAAACGTTTTCGTACACTTAATGTAAACGATTCGCTCAAAAGGATTTCATTTTCGTCGGGTTAAGTCGATTTATCACGGAGATTACCCTCGTATCATCATAATCATAATTATACCTCTACGACCGCAGCATATTGTATGTGTTTAATGTATTTTATATAAAGCCGATCAAACCAAAGAACTTTAAATATTTATCATAATCGTTCCTAAATTAATACACGAAATAATATGTATTGTTTGGAACAAGGATAATATTTTCGGATAAAGTGATTTAACTCGACGATTACGTTTTCCTTTAATAACGTAATTTCCTTTATGCGTACAAATATTTAATGCGTATGAATACAATTTCAGATGAAAAAAAAACTAATAATTATTTATGTTAATGACTATATTTACTGAGACTTTGTAGTACACAATACATACATTCGAAGAGATTTTTCCATGCCAAGTAGTGAAATGGAATGAATGGTTTTACCAGTGATTTAGCAATAAATATTTCGAACGCATCATTAAGGTTAGAATGGAAAATAACGTAAGGAATTGAATCGACGGGAATCGAAAGGCGAACGTGTATTTTGCATTTTTTACTTTTAATTAGTACACATATTTGTAATATATACATCTACAATACATGCCATTGGTAACCTAAAACGTTACTTTAATCGTGTATGCAGTGCAAACGTAGTATTACGATACAATAATATGAATAAAGCATTGTGTTTCATTAAATTGATTGATATGATTCTATGATTTTGAGTAGTTTGAATTTACTCAAAGCGTGTATGATACGAACAGGAATGAATAATATGTAATAATAATTGGTTGCAATAATACGTGTATGTGTGTGTATTGATCACTGTTAAAAAGGTAATAAATCTTTTAACTTGTTTGTATGTGTTCGGTAAAATAGCAACGGTATAGAGAGAAATAAAATGTTTAGACGAGCTAAACACACACACATGCCTAATATACGCATATTAAATATTATACACTGTTGATGAAAACGACAATTCGTATTAACATAAAATAATTAACATATGTTAAACATTTTCGATTATAATAAAATTATAACAGCAGTGTTGTGCAAGGTATTGAAGAAATAATAATAACCCATAGTTAGATGTGTAGTATCGTTGTTGCAAGTAATTTATTTTACTAAAAAATGAAGTTAATACAACATTATTTTTTTTAAATATAACCTCAATTTGATATATTTTGATCTAAATAACAACAAGCATAAACTACAATCAACCGTATATTATATTCACAGTACGAAAACCCATTATTATTGTTAATGTTACTAATTTTCATTTCATACTTAGTCGGTGTATTATAATGATATAATATTCATATAATAACAAGTATTACTGATCTGAGTTAGGCTGTAATAAATATATATTGTTTTTATTTTCTTAATTGATATTTTACGCCAAAAATATTCTTGTCTCAAATTACCTTTAATTTTTGGAAAGTAATTTATTTCTGCTTATGAACACACTCGTGTTTTTTAAAAAAATTGTAACTGCAAAAAAAAGTAATTTCATGGAATTCAATATTTAATATAAAAATAATTGACAGTTGGTAATACTGAAGAAAATACTGTATATAGATACCCTGTCTATATACTCGTACATGATAGCATTCATTTTCTCCAGATCGCATATTTTGTAAATGCTAGTACATTCAGAACTACCCTTCTATTATTGACCAATACATTCTGGTCACATATTTTATTAATTCAATATTATCACATATTTCCTTATCAATAGTTATAATTAAATTAAATATTACATATTATTTACATTAATTTATACTAAAAATTAATATGTTATTCAAGCCATGTTTTCATGTTCAAAAGAAAAAAAAAAATTACCCAAAAGTAATCAATACAAAAACAGAATTTAAAATGTTATCGAAGATGCTTTATGCTGAAAGTACACAATTAAGTTTTCATAACTTAAATCTACGAATAATTAATTTACTTCAACGATTCATATAATTTGTTCATATTTTTTTTTTTTCATATTTTTGAGCCACGATTTAAAAGAATCGTAGAAAAAGTATATCTTCATTGACTACAAAGAATGCTCGTAAAAAATCTTGTAGAAGTATTCGATTTTGAATTCTCATTATTATAATTGAAAATTTAAATAGTTTCTACTGCCAAAATGTTACAGTATTTGGAAATTGTTGGCTCAACTGTTGTCAACATTCGGAAGTTCAAACGCTATTAATTTTTTTCCGCCAAAGGCGTCAAAAATGAATTCGCTCCGGATATCCGGAAGTCAGAAGCCGACTGCGTCATAACGACAACAGAATACGATATTCTGTCGGTTTCGGTGCCGCGCGGGCGTACAAAATCGAAAATAATATCAATAACAATAGTTTACATCGGTATACGTGTACAAACCATGTGACGACGATAACGATGGTGAAATAATATCATTAACGCAAGTACACGCGCGCGTTCGATCGGACGATAAATCATAAAACGCGCGCGGCCACATTCGCGCCTAATATATAACACATAGTTAACGCGTATTACAAGTGAGCTGACGCGCACAGTTATATGTACGTGTGTGTGTGTGTGTTAGTGTATGTGCCTATGTTATAATAATATCAATAAATATTATTGCTCGTTATAGAGACGTACAGTCGCTGGTCGGTTGTACGCCGCGACGTTTCCCAAATACGATTTCCACGCGACCGTGATTTACAGCACTGGCCTTTGGCGATACGCGCGCTTTACCACGATACACCCACGCACGCGTACAGGTATTATACGATGCATCATACACGCACGTGCTCGCGTACTCATGAATAAAATTAATTTCATTTTTATCATTATTCCAATGCGCCACGCGATCGTGTCTCGCGCACAACTGCTACGGTCGACCGATCGGATCATAATATCGTTATGTTGGCGCTGCATATTTTGTAATATTATGTTGTAAACACGTGAACGTAAAAGCCTCAGAAGTAGTACAGCCGTATGATTACATTATTGTGAGTATTATGGTACGAGTAAACGTTGTGGTGTGGCGTTTAAGTCTCTCGGCAGCTTGACCTTCGGTGTACGCAGTTCGGTGTACGCAATGCAATCCGTGTCCGGAGGGACGTGATATTTTTGGGGCGCTAAAGGGTTGATTGTTATGGCGTTTGAATTTTTCTTATTTAAGTGACTTTTCCATTGACACACGTAGTCGGTAAAGGCTTTGTGAGCGCAATAAAAGAAACGTAAACACAATATGGCAGACGCTTATCATGGTCGGAAGGCAACTCGATTTTGTCCAGCGCCTCGTACATACGCCGTGGCAGGATAATCTACGTTATTTCAGAGACGAAATATTTTTTTTGTCGAAACGAACATGTCGCGCTAAATTTTTACTGAGCGCACAGCCTGAACATTGCACACGTCACGATTCTTAGACGACAGCAAACAACATATACAACACTATGGTACTAACGATCTTATATCCTCCTCCTGCAATGTACAATCGAATCCTTGACGATTTCATAACCAACTACTTACGTAGAAATCGTTGAAAGACAACATATTTTTTCATGCTATTGATTCGCGTTGAGAAATTATATTTAACATAATAGCTAATAAGAATACTTAACGTTTTCTTTATATGTTTTCGAAATATTATTTTAATGAAGTCTTCTGTACATTATTTCTTGGAGTATTATTTTTCTAAACCCCTTCCGAATCACTTTTCACGGACTGAAGATTAACCTCGTTATTTACATTCTTATATGTATGTACAAACAATACAAAAATAACTGTATGTACCCTAAATTTTTTTAGATGAATCATCGTTAGTAAAATATAAACCACCATCCCTTAAATGTATTGGGAGTTTTTTTTTTAATGATTACAGTTATTTTTATTTTTTTCAAATGAATTTAACAAATAAACAAACTCATCTGTATCACACAGGTATTATTAATAATGTTGATTCTGCCAAATTTTATCAACACTCCGTTTACAAATATATTCAATAGACCATCTGTATGTCTGTTTAATAGACTAATGAGAACGGGTTATCCAATTATATATCCTTACGTTTATTGATAATTTACATCCATTTCCGTAATAGGAAGAACGAACAAAAAGTATCTTTTGAATAGGGTTTATTACGTGGTACCATTATTAAATATTTCAATAAAAGCTCGTTCGAGTGTTTTCAAATATTCTAATATCTTGCGGTTTGAAAATACATATATGACTGTTACAGATACTCCAAATAGTCCTAATATTTATTTTAACTATTTGTATTTAAATAATGTAATTTTCATACGTATCAAATAATTATAAAAACTGTATTAAATCTAGATTTTCGGGATATTTACTTCTTACAGTACTATACATACAATATCACACATTTATAACTGTTGCGTACATTTATATTTCACAATAACTTTGATGCGATGAGTTTTACTATATCATAAAATCACATCAGGTATTTAGTAACGATAACCGAAAAATTGTTAACTCATAAAAAATTGGTGTTAAAAAAAATTAAATATTTTCAAACCTCGTTTTACTGTAATCTTGGTGGTGCAAATTAAAAATAATTTTTTCACACAATAAAATTAGACAAATGTACAAAATATTACGTGCCAAACCAACATCATTCACTTGAAATATCTCAAACAGTTAATCATTGTTACTAACTATTTGTTAACAATTTGTTAGCACAGCATTCGTTGTGCAACACATTGTGTTTCAGCATAAATCGAAAACAGACTATACGAGTACTCCAGTTGAAAATAGCAATTAAAACTCAATTTTATCATTTCTAACGCATAATATATTAGCGAAGGGATAATAATTGCTCCATTCAGGAGTACACAGGACATGTTATTATTAAACGTCAAGAAAATCGTTGGGCATAACAAGAAAACGGCCTTTAATAACGTTTGCACGCGCTGTGTGTATATTGTATAGTATAAGAAAACTACTGACGTGGAAACTTGACATTTTATTGGACGCCGACAAGCTATTATTTTGCCATTTTAATGAAGCTGTACGAGCGCGTAGAAAGACGTTCCTCGAAGGGTCGCGTGTTCCGTACGTACATTATATTTATATTACATATTATGTATAAGATGCATGAGATGTCTATAGAACCGAGTACATCGGAAACCTTAAGTCCGACCGAGAAACAACGTACACACGCGAATCGTGCACAAATGAACGTTTATGTATACGAATACGTTGTACGCGATAGTAAAACTATACGGTTTCTCGGTAAAACCCTACAAAAGACGACGGCGAGATTTTCGCGTTTCTGCGGATTCGACGACTGCACACTTTTATTCTGTGAGTATACAAAACGCACTGCACGCGTTTTCCATAAGTAACAAAATTAACAACGACAATTCACACCGGTGAACCATCATAGATTCGTGTGTGGCTTATTTATTTTTATTTTTATTTTTTCGACAAAGGACCCCGTACACGAGTGTATTGTATTTATATATATATATATATATACCAAACTCGCGCTGTGTTCGAGTCGGAGCCAAGACAAACATGTTAACAAATTAAACAACTACCGGACGTCGTAAAGAGCCACGTCCTGAACAAATATAACATCAATTTCTGTGCCTTTTTTCCTCTCTCTCTCTCTCTTTCGTTCGCTCTTTCGCCGCGGTGTACACACGCTCGGATCTCTTTGTATGTGTACGTGAATGTGCGTGTGTGGAGGGAGGCAGCGTGTACCGAATATTTGGTTTCAAAGCAAATTGACGAAGAGCAAAAACAACAGAAAACGTTGCCAACACAATAGACTACTACTATGCACCGTAGCACCGGCCCGTGTGTACTCTCCGCACATACACTCGAAGCCCGTGTGCACATACATACATACGTGTACGTTTGTTATATTATATAAACATTCGACGTGTACACACATACCTACATATTTTATATACGTAAACGCGAGCGCACACGGACTCGTCTCGAATATAATGTTTCGCCCACGCATCCGGACAGTCGGGAGATCATTTTTTTTTTTTTCTATCATTTTTTCCGCTCCCCACACCCGGGTACTTCGTAACATTCATGGTCCAATTTGTCCAGAGCAAATACTACGATGACTGTAAACACAAATATACACGACTCGTGTAACGTTTGTATTGGAATTTGATTTCGTGAATCGTTTTACCGACCGAATCGTACGAGGAAAAAAAAAACCGTCTCACGGTACCTATCATAAGTGTTTGAAGACCATTTCGTTACAGGCGTTCGCACGTCCATGCGTACAAATCCTATGATATTTTTATGTTATTGTTGATTATAGACTCCGAACTAACGGTATAAGTATGGATTACGAATGTGCATCCACATGAATTAATCGAATTTTATTTTCGAATCCTTTGATTTTCTGTAACTCATAATGGATCACGAATAAATCTGAGGAAAAACAGGAAAAAGAAACCTAGTAAAATAACGTCATATTTTGGCAGAAGTTAATGTTTAGAAACGCAATTTAGACATTTTCTAGAGGAATAAATACTGCAAAAAAAACGCGTGTGCAATTATAAACAAGACGGATTGGTCGAGTCCTAATGAGATTTTAGTTCTAAAACGAAACAGCGTAATTAAGAAGCGACACATGCGTTAGCCTTTATTGTTGTGAGTTAGTCAAATGAGGATTATAATTTGAGGCAATTTATGTTGCGTAGTACTGCGAACAGATGAGATATTAATGATATCGGAAGATCACGAAAAGGAAACACACGATCAAACGTTATTTTACTACATTATGAAACGGCATTACATGACGAGAATTTCAAGAAAAATTTTGCGATATTGTAAAACATCAAACCAGGCCTTTGTACATTAAAGAAATTTATTTATCATGTTATCCGTATAATTTGCATTCTAGATCACATTATGTATCCTATAGTCGAAAATTTCAAAAATCCTTATCTGTTCTTAACAACTTAAGCTGAACAACATAATTCCCTGTACAAAATGCTCTAACTTCCAACTATATTACGAAAAAAATAAAAGTCATTATTCCCACGGGTTATTTTACTAATAATATATAAAATAATATAATAGTTGTATAGAATTTTTTCCGAATAATAATAACAAAATAATATTAACTATGTCATAAACTTACTAAGTTATATGAGTGTTTATATAGATTTATTTTGTCTATAATTATTTATTTTGACAAGAGCTGTGAAAATAATGTACTAAAAAAAAAAATTAAGAATTTTAATGAAATTTGATTTACGAGTAATGGAATATATTTTATTAAATGTTAAAAAGAAACTTTTTCCAAGTATTAGAACACATAGTACAAAGTTAGAATGAATAATGTTAAATATACTCTAAAACAAATATTTTATAAATTATAAGACTAAATTTATTATTTAGGTTTCCTTGGTAGTTTTTTAAAAAAATATGAAGTGACACATCATATTTCAGTATTATAGTTTATAATTGTATTAGATTGTACAAAAAAAAAAATCCATAGTGATTTGATTACAAATATTAAGCTGTAAATAATTTTACCCTCTAATATTCATTTTTATTTTTTAAGTTTTTGGAAAATTTACAAATTCAAAAATTGCATTAATAATTATTTCTAACTTTTTACAATTTATTTGGAAAAAACTTGTACCCGGTCGGAAACCAACTTGGATGTAGGCGTATGTGTATAGATTTACAATTGACTTCTACTGTAACAACAAATTGATAGCCCACTATGATGTTTAGATGTTCAACAAAGGTTTGTAAGTATTCATAATTCGTCCGATAGTTTGATGTTGGCGTTTACGGTCAGAAAAAATAAATAAATAAAACAAATAATAATATGCGCTACGCAACGTCTACATTTTTGATTTTTCAGAACCCGACGAAGTTATAATGCGTGCAACACGTGCATTTTCATCTACCAACCGTGTGCGTATTAATAGTAATTAACAAAACAATGTTTAAATTTGATGATAATTATGATATTACAAGCATGCATTGTTTTGTAATAATATGGAGTGTACGTGTAATTGCCAACGTCAAACGCCTTGTTACGGTTTCCGACGTGCCATCGTACAGCGCCGAACGCATAATATTTTATGACCATACGTTTCTGTTTCACGTACTTTGCGTTTGCCTATAATTAGTTAATAACAAAGTCGTGCCGAGTAGATGTATCATTTAATGACAATGGCGAAGGGACTTATAGGTATATACGGCGTGCGTCAGTCGGACTGCGCGGAAATATCGTTTAACCGAATCTAATAATTTATTCCGTTTTTCGACTGCTCATCTCATCGGTGCAGTTGTAGTAGAAAAAACAATGTGAAATAATAATAATTTACAATTATACATATACATGTGCTGTGTAGGTATACGTTTATATAATAAATACATTGGGTTTTTTACGAGAGGGAGTGAGAGAGAGAGAGAGGGAAAATAATTGGTTTTGTGCAATTTAAACCGTCATTCAATTCTAACCATAATAATATATGATATGCGAACGCCGTGTGTAGGACCACGGATAATTATATTTCGGAAAACGTTTCAAGATTAGATCCGTGTGTCTACGGATTTGAATACGTCTTGTCAGAAAATAAATAAAAAGCTACGACTCGTTATTGTTCAGCCGTCCGGCAGAAGGACGACGATGATGATATTATAATTGTAGTTGTAAGGGGGAGAGCAGCAGAAGTGTAATAATTAGAAAAAATAAAAAAATAAATGAAATTAAATCTTTTGTCGTTCACGCTGCTGCAGTGACATGATTGGCCGGATATGTATTTTATTACTTCAACTACTACTACTACTTTTATTATTTATATAACTCATCTATCAACGAGACGGTTGATGGGTTCCGACGAAACCTCGGTCGTATCCCAATTTAATTATAAACATAGCGCATAATGTTTCCACACACGACCGAAAAACAAGCGGGGCCAAAACGCTTGTCAATTAATTTTTTTCGTAGAATTTCATTTAAATCTTATTTTTTTTCTTCTTCTTCTTCTTCGACAGCGCTTCGTTGTTTACGTCGTCCGAAAACCGGGCGGAAAACGCTACGCGCGTTAAATTCAGTTGTATTTTATTCAACATAACATAATATTATGTGCGTTCTCAAAAGATTCTAATCGAATACCTACCATTTACGATTGCGAATACACACATAATATAATACACTCGCGTGGGCCTGCGCGTACGGCGGGATTAATTTACCGATCGGATGCAACGTATTTTAATTCCATCGTAAATGTTGACGGGGGGAAATAATATTCAGGCACCTCGTAAAACCGGAGTTTTATCGACGGTTCTTTAAATTCGATATGGCCACCTGAAGGTTTTCCAATCATCGCGAAAAATAACGGCTATGACGATTGTCCCGTGCGTGTGCGTATAGCAGTACCTACTCGTATTATGCTGTTGAACTCTCTTAAGAGACATTTGAATTCGAAACGAAAATAACATATTATTCCTCTTCGCATAGTATATAGCAGTTTTAAAAATGAATACCTGTAGCAAACATCAGTACGTTGTAATATAACATAGTATATTAGTTTAATTACCATCAGATAAATATCTTACTATTTCAGATTAAATCGATTATTATTCCTATATCTAAACATATTAGTATTAAAATTAGTAGAGTGTTAAATAAATCATTATGTCAAATTTCAATTGCATACGTTTTTAAATTTTACAATTAATGAGTAAGTGATGTTTGAATTTGATATAAATGTAAATAATGATTATACTGCCTGGATTCAAACGTTAAAAAAATCGCTACATATTTTAAATAATATTTAAGTAAAAAATATAGGGCAATTTTACATATTGATACACAATAAAATTTAGCTGAAAAATTAAAAATTTCATATTTATTTAAAAATAAATGTATACAAACTGCATACTGAATAAAATTTAACATTATACTGATCCCGTCCATCCCTTTAAAAATTTAAGGAAAAAATCGAAATATTTCATCTCTATATTGCCCCATCTGTTTTCAATTTCAAATGTAAAAAGTTTCTTCGCGAAACTTTATTGGTACAGTTTCACTTACCGAAGACGCAATGTTTACAGAGAAATAAGTTGGGGAAAAAACATGGACACAAAACTAATACGTTCTTCACTTTGCTCAGTTAAAAAAAAAAATAAATAAATAAATACAATATTAACGCAATAACGGTGGTACGAAGCAGATTTCAAGTGATGGAATTCTAATAAACCTTGTCACGAGCGCTTACAACATAAGCGATTATGCTCCATGTACAGTGGGGCGTTTACAAGGAGACGTGTAGGGCCGTACATTTTCCAAAGTGTGATTTTATAAAATATAAACTATAATTAATTAGAATGATTTATTTATTTATTTTTATTTTTATAAAATATCTGTTTTAAAATTATGCCATTAAAGTTGAAAAAGTAAGAGATTACCAAAACTGATTTCTTGTGACTAATATCCATATCGATTATCGAATTTATTTGAAACCACAAACATGTCAATTTTAACAAACAACAAGATAAACAAAAAACATTCAGAGAGATCAAATAAAGTTTACATTTTATTATTTCTATTGCCACTATCACGAGCTACTGAGAATCAGCAATGTTTTTTATTTTTGTGAGACGCCCTGATATATATGGAGATAATCATATTTGAATAAATATGAAAATATATGTTACAATACATGTACAAATTTATTTAATATTTATGGAATTAATTTACTATGCGTATCTGTCACTCGTATTTATATATTGTTCAGCTTATTCGGTTTTGGTCCATCCACTCTCCGCGTTCTGAAATTCGAAAATAGTGTTTATAACAATGATTGCATAACTATGTTATATATTAAACATGCATTGCGTGAGCTATACAACCAAATATGAAGTTATTGAATCGAACAAAATGCTGCCGTTGTAATACACAAATTTCGAAAGGATTTTTAGAAACACGTGTACACACATATAGTAAAATTAACATAGATCATCGATTTCCGGATCCAATAAATCATTGTTACAAACATGTTCGTATTGTATTTTACGACTGCGTCGCACGCGGAATAGTGTCTAAACACGAAAATATCTCGAGAAACCTGTTTGTCCGATTTATAGAGTGATCTACAACGTTTATTTTTTATTTTTTGCTTCATCCATGTTGAATAAACATAGCATATCGTACGATATACGACAAAACATTCCAATACGAAAAATCCGCTGGGACGCAGATCGAACGTATAACTTCGACCGAGGATAGTTTAACATCCTACCGTACAAGTTCAATAATAATAATATGATACAGATAAGGGCTAAAACGCTGAAAACTGTTAAGATTTACGTCCAAACACGAGCGATTAGTGAAAATGTATTTGTATTTCTTATTCCAGTTTTATATCAAAAACCTGTTACATATAATAACGATAACAATTGCAGTAGCATTCTTACCTTTCCGCAAGGACAAATAACGTTATAATTAGAGAAGTGAGTTTGTATTATACAGTGGTATAAAACTGTATTATACAAAGTATTATACACATAGTATAAAATTATATTATACAGACGGTATAAAAAAAAAAGGATTAAGGCGTTATTTTTAGTTATTACCACGATTAAAAATATTTAGATACAAAATTATTATTTATTATTATCATTTATTCATTATTATCATATCATGTGTTCCCAATGAGTAGGGAAAGTACTCATTCTAAAAATATCCATTAAAATTACTAAATTAAATCTTGTATTATATGTTTTCTGACTTTCTAGTCATTTTTTAAATTATTCTTTTTTTAAATGATTTGTATTTCATAACTAATAATAGGTTTATAGCCTCTGTTAAATTTCTAATAATTTGAGGCACTGGAATGTTCTATACGGTATAATACAGGTATAATACCGGTATTATACGGTATTATATAACAACAAAATAAAATACGGTATTTTAACATCTCTAGTTATAATACATACTGCCAGATTGAATAACGAGATAAACCTTTACAGGACAATGAGGATTGTTAATGAATTCCAGGACAGAAATACGTGGACTTTATATAGTTTCGATTAATAATTACTTTCAAGTTCTACCACCAAGGGTAAATAATCAAAAATCAGGAAGGAAGAAAATTACGTAACACTATGTATTTACCGAAAGCAACTGAAAATTATTAAATATTTAATTAATGATATACGAAGAAAATAATTATAATAATACCTTATTGTTGTATTCTAATTTCTTTTGTCGAATAGAATCGCTCGCAAGTGATGATTATTCGATTTCGTGGTCATCCGAGTCCTCAGGGAAAGCGCATATGAATAACTTGTTACGGTACAAATAACGCGCACCACGCACCTCCTTGTTATGGCCACGTATCCGACTTGTAATATACATATATACCTACATATTATTTTTTTCCCTCGAAACGAAAACAATACTTGTTAAACGCATATCATTCAGTTTTGAACTCCACGTTAATACGTGCATAGCAACACATAGTGTGATTTATGTGAATATTTAATCGTTTAAATATATATATATATATTATATGTACATTGTTTTTTGAATCTGTTCATTTTACTTGTTCGATTCACGGTCAATAACCATACGTCCCAGTAACATTATGTAGAATGTTTTGGATTCGTCCACCATTTCAGAACCCATGTCACAATAATATTATTAAAAATAATCGAGCGAGGACGACGGATACGTGTACACAACGCAGTCGACAATATTAAAGAATATACGGTCAGAAGTCCCTAGGGAATACTCGGAAAGATTCGGGTTTACATGCCGTACATTTGTCTTTTTTTTTCGTGTAGCAAGTGCGTGTCATCATCAGTTGTGTACAATATTTTATGTACATTCCCGTTCGAAAGAAAGAGTGATGGTAACCGTAACAATTTATAGTGTAATACATTGTAACTGCCATTTCTAGTGAGTGTTTCAGCTATTGCCCATTATTTCGTTTTCGAACCAACGACGGACGCTTCTTTAAAAATAATTTTGCTACGTATGCGAAAATCGTATAACATAATTATATCAGCTGAATTACTCAGCAGACTCGTCCGAGAGATATTAATTTACAATTTATGAAAAGATCAATTACAATTTTGGCGAAAAAAAAAAGAAAAATCATTTTTTTTTTTTATTAAATAAACTTTATTCGCAGTTTAATACAAACGGGCATAATAAGTGAATTAAATGACATGGATGAAATTTAATAAAATGTATATTTTAAAATTATTTATTTGATTAATTCATTATACATTTTAAGCACATGTCAGTCTGTAATTATTATTAAATCATTATATTGCACAAAATAAAATATTTCCAAGGACACCTATAACTATACTAAATAGTGAAAAAGTGTATAACTTCTAGATCAAAATGTTGTGACACTAAAAAAGGTTGCTTTCAATAAATCCTTTCTTATTACATATATACATAGTAATAAGTACATAACCGCGATGTTTCTAACGAGTAAGTGATATTTGAATATTATATATTATACAGATAATTATTATTGCTTTTCACAGCGTACACTATATGTACTATAATATTATTTTTTATCGAACAATAAAACTAATCGCGGTCGTAGGTAATTTTGTTTTATAAAAATTAATGAATATGAATTTACTTAATTAAATGTAAAAATATTATTTGAAAAAACACAAAAAGATCAGAAAAACGACGTGTGTTGAAAAAAAATCACATTGCATGTGATATATAATTAGATATATCAGGGATGGGCAACTGGCGGCCCGCGAGCATTTTTTATCTGGCCCATCCGATATTTTCAAATCACATCATACAATTTTAAAGGTTATCGTCTATACTCTATATTATATTATTTATATGTATAGCCTAAAAAAAATTTTAAAATTTATATAACCTTTTTTTTTTTTGCTTTCTATATTCTGGCCCGCCGAATATTAGTTTTCTAAAAATTGGCCCTCTAGTACCTGACTTAAAGTTGCCCATACCTGAGGTATATTGTAAATCCGAAACTAGTACGTCGAATACAATAATGCATAATATTACAGGTTTGAATAACGAGGAAATCTTTATAGATTCTCGTGTGATGAATCGTATAATTGTCAGATCGTACGTTATTGAAAAAAAAAAATAATAAATAAATAATATATTTACATGTACACCTTTAATCGATAAAGAAATGTGTTGTGTTAGACTTTTGTAATATGTGTATCAAATTAATATAGTTTATAATTGTAATTACGATTAAATAGTTTAATATCAAGTGGGTAGTATAATAATCGAAAACGCGTGTTAGACTAATGTACGTAGCTATCCGCTGAGAGGCACAAAGAGTATTGCTATACAAAATAACAATTCATTTTTTAATTCCAGCTAGATTATATTATAATAATGTGAGTACTAATTGTATATTGTGAGCGTGATTTGTAAGACCGCGCGTAATATAAATTAAAAATAATAGAGTACGTTTGTAGATTGAAAAACTAAAACTATAAAAAAAAAAAAAATCAATGAATAAATTTATATTTTAATTAGAATATTTCGTTGACCGATTGTACGATTTATTATACTAATGACTCCGAGTGGGAGATGACAAATGTCAAATGGTTAACTATATTAATGCTAATAATGAGAAATGAACGCAGAAATAATTTAGTGCTATAGTATATATGAAAAATGACAGAACGTAATTGATTACGATTCAAAACTTAATATTTTTGAATATTTATATAGCCTTTTGGGATTTCATAAACAAATAATAAAAGCACCGGGTTGTGTATACGAATCATTAGGTATTATACGTACTGCAGCCATTTGTCACGCGTTACAGTTTAGTTAGAAATAAAACATTGTACTCCGAAGAGCTTAGAAATGAATCGTTAGGAATGAATGTATAACTCACTTAAAATATTTAACACTCGTGTGTAATGATCCAAATCATAACTTGATTAGTACCAAAAAGAGAATGGCTGCATAGTACGCATAGCGTATCATTACGTTACGAAAACTTAACATTGATCGATTCGCGTGAATACAGTACGCGTGTGTATGTGTGTGTGCTGAAAAATAAAACTAGATGTCCCGTCAAATATGTTTGTATTGAGCAATATTGTATACGTTTATGATGTTATAGTTTTTGACTTTAAACCATTTATAATAAACATCTTATCGATCCCGTGCACAATCGATCAAGTTTATACTATTACATGTTTAGTGTGCGACTTTGAAATTGTACACGTGTACAATATTACGTATGGTGGGCGTTCGAAATCGATCGAAACGACAATATACTTACTGCAGACGTATGGGTTTAACGTATATACCTTTAATCGACCCTGTTATGTTTCTACACAATCACACACACACACATGCATACGCATTATTATGTATGTATACATTATAAGACGCCCGTGTGCCGTATTTAGATTTCCAACAAAATTTCTGCGATGAAATTTTTATCGTTTGTACCATAAATATGTGTTTTCGGATATTTATCGGCACCGCGAGCGCGAACTCGTATATACGCGTGCATGGATTATAACAAACTCCCACGTCGTCGTCAGCAGCGAGCAGCTTGTACACGACATAATTCGAATGTACATATATTTTTATAATGTAATAAAATAACGTGCGACAGCCGCTTGCATATTAATATATCCGTTGCCAAGAAGATTTTCGGCCGACAACACGCCCGCGTTCGATATAATTGCGGTAAATTTATCGACGACGAAGATATAATACGTATAATAGTGTACTATAAAACAGTGTGTTTAGAATAATCGCGTTACTCAGCCGACGACCACCGACCCAAACCTATCTGACGTTTTCACGCGTGTGTGTTTCAGTTTTTTTTTTCTCTTTATTTTCTTATACTCGCCAAAAGTTATGTGATTTTTAAACACTATTATAACAACTCGTTTTAGTAATATTGTAATAAAGTATCACACATGCGACGCACCTACAGCTTTTAACGAACGTTCTGAATTATTGTTATCGCCACGACCGTACACGGGTTATTACCGTATACCGATGCGAAGATTAATATTAAGATTTCAATCCATAAGGTGTTTTGCTACTGCGAATTGTTTTTCAACGTTAAAATAATACAAAAGACATGATATGATGTATGTACTGCTTCGAAGATTTCAACGGTTAAATGCATTTGAATAGGCAAAATTGTGCATGTGTACCTTTAGCGTGTATACAAAGCGAGTGTTTTGGTTACCAAAATCCAACGTTCTACCGATAAATATAGCTTCGAAAACAATGCCTCGAAACACCAATGGCAATTAATTTTGGTCACTTGTATTATTTCTAGTCTCCCCAGTCTTCATTATTATTTATTTTTTATTTATTTTTACTTTATGTATCATGTATATATATTTGAGTTTATATTACGGTTGGTTATTGCTCATTATTATACTCCATTATGTGTTCAAAACCACCTGTCTTACACGGTTGGTCGGCTGTTGAGTTCCGGTCCCCAGGGTGCTCTGGATTTGATATTGAGCAAACGCGAGCCACCGTTGAAACTGTAAACACATACCAGAGAACACCGCACACACACACATACACGCCTCCGTCGTTAGTCAATATGTAGTAATAACAATTTTCAAATATTTACAAAAACTACACGCGTATAGTCTATCTGATAATTTACATTTTTAACAGCAATCTTTCCGATTTTGATTTATGAGAGGCTCGTAAATTAAGTTTGTAATTCAAACTGAAAATTATTTATGTAAATAAAGTAGTTAATGTAGAACGTCGTTTTAACATGCAATATTAATAAATCCATAACACGCCTATCAAAATATTGTATTATATCTATTTATTTCCAAAGAGTCACATGCTTTTTCTGTTTCAAACTTCTAATACTGAAAAATACGACAATATGAAATTTGTATATGATTTAGTCATATAAACTATAATACTATTATAGTATATTATAAAAATTAATTATTATTTTGTTTAAATATGATGAATATATATATATTGTAAAATATTTTTCATTTCCAGATAAATAGATAAATATTATATGAACGGCGAAAAACACGGTTCGCATGAAATCGATCGTCAAGTATTAAATTCAAACTGATCATATTCTATTTAAATAATCTATTAAAATAAACGAGTAAAAATATTTGGCATCATTTCTTTCAAACGTTCATAAATATTAATTAATTGTAAGCTAATATCAATCTTATTCGATTTCATGAATTTTTGAATTTTTATTCTCTGTCACATTATAATTTAATGATTAATGAGCCTTCCGGAAATATTATTAGTTGCGATTAAATGGTTATTTCATAAAATCAAGTTTTAATTGTTAAGTTTATAATGTATTAACCATTTTGATTCATTTATTTCTTGATTTAAAATTTTGGATAAAAACAATCAACTTGTCTTCTAGGATAATTTATGAACTGTCAGTGAAATTAAATAATTTATTTAATGAGAACTTTATACCAAACTAACTGTAAATTAGTCTTCGCAAAATGACAGTAAATTATTTCCAAATTAATTTCTACACATTATTTGCAACGCTACCGCAGTGAATACAATTGATACAACTTTCCTAATTTGACTAGGATCCCATTCCTGTTCTTAAACTGAAGTTGAAATTAAATTAAATCTTAGCAATCCTTAATTTACAATCAAAAAATTAAAATATTAAAACAAAAATTTTATCTAGATGAATTGTTTTACATAAGTTAAAGGTGGATAGGTGGCTGCTTCTTTTATCATGTGTACTGAGGTCTTTGTCCTCATGTGTTCTTATTATAATACAAAATTACAGGTTGTAAATTTTCATAAATAAAAATCCCAATTATTAATTGATTAATTTAACGTTAGCGATCCACGTTTACATGCGAAAAAACTGAAAAACTATTATCGGAAACATAAATATACTTTTCTGTTTCCATTTATTTATATCTGTAGGACATACAAATGTTCTAGAGAAAACAGTTATTTTTCCGGACGTCTATTGCGTTATAGATATTTGCACTATATATACTTAGATCTGCCGTTATAGCAAATGTATTACAATGTACTTGTATTTAAATTTACTGCAAAGCATATCCGATCTTTCGGAGACCGGAACCTAGAACTTCTGCTTGCCGCAGGAAACCCTACGTTCTTCTGCGTCCCTCTTAACCACATCCTCTCTCTATTTCCTAACCATAACTGTATATAATATCCTTCCATTCACCTCTCTCTCTCACACATACACGCACACACACACATACACACACACACACACTTAAGAATTTCTCTCACTTTTGCGGTATTGCTATATAACCGACTGAATGCTCGTGATGCGAAACATTATCAAGTATATTTATATTTTATCATTTCTTTTCCACTAATAAAATATAATATTCTCCGACGCGTAAGCATAAATTATGATTATAAATAGTATATAGGCACGATGAGACGCCACCGTGTGTCCGATTGAGGTTTAATTAAAGCATGACACAATGTTCATATTATTATCTGAGGCATTGATTTATGTCTTGGTTTGCAAAGGTTTATTAGGCAGCTGGTGTAATAATTTAGTGTCACCGTAAAACTTTTAATTCGTTTTCAAGAGCCAAAAGTTGCCTTAATGAACGCGTATATAGTGTCGTATTCCCCCGAAGAAATTTAAAACTTTTTGATCGATCTTTGTTCGGTAAATTATTATTCTTCCTTGTTTTCTATATATATATATATATATATATATATATATATGCTTTATTGTACGGCACACAGTTAGCGAAGCTTTTAACCACAACAAAATGTCCATACCGAAAAGTAAATTTCTTATCTTTTTTTGTTTTATTTTCGAAAAAAAAAACCGTCCCATAATTCTTTATCAGCAACCCTTTTTGTCTTCGGTAGGCAGTTTCCTCCGCTTCGACAATATTTATTGCATCATCCCCATAGTCACCGCCCTGTGCGTATAGTGCATATACCTTTCGTATCCGATCTTGTTTCATTTCCGAACTTTAATAATGAATCTATACGGAGTATACATTCGTCTCGGGGTAGTTATAGACACTATTTAAAGTTCAGAAAGTCAATACAATGAGATCGAGATCACAAAACTAAAACAACATCGACGATATCTGTAACTATATTTTTGTTAAATGTTAAACGATTTGCATAAAGAAAAAAAAATGATAAATTGTATTTGTTATAAACTGGATTCTTTCGTCTTCCCTTTTCGAAACGTTTTGTTTTATTTTTAACAAAAAAAATAAATTAATATCGACTGTTCAGAAATAAATAATTCGTCGATAATTTCCACCAAATAGTGTAATATGAAACAGAAATAATTTTAGAATTTTATATTTTTGAGTTATAGCTGTACGATTTACGTTAGGATTACGTTTTATTTTGTGCAGTTTTTAAAATTATCTACAAAAATACAAACCGCAAACAGTTTTTAGAAACAAACCAATGTGTCTATAAACAACCAGACATTCAAAAGTATGATTACAGTAAAATTTGCTCTGAAATCAACAAATTACCAATGAAATCAAAGTCATAAAATATTCAAATATCCATCAATAATAAATTATGCTTAACAAATTAGAACGCTCCAACATGTACGAAATAATTTGCCTACACGCGACTGACAAACACAAGTGTTATTTTCGGAGCTATAATATTATATCGTATAAATTAAATGCGTAATTTAAAGTTTTATTTGTGATTTATTAATTTACTTTAGAGTAAATATTTTATTATTGAGGTGTATCATAAGGACAGCATTGAACAATTCTTATATTTTTAGAAGAAGTTGAATTCTCATTTTTACCATAGTTAACGGTTAGCAT